>JAQGAF010002861.1:0-20158 GCA_034687865.1 Kryphioiulus occultus
CGCAGTCGACAGGATTCGAACCTGTGCGGGCAGAGCCCAATAGATTTCTAGTCTATCGCCTTAACCACTCGGCCACGACTGCTTATGCCAGGAAAACTCATTTAAGTTTAACGTGAGGTGAGAAGCAAAATTTTAAATGGGTGAATGACCTGAACTATTCGCGTTCCTGGAGTGCCAGAAAAACTCACAACAAGTTAGCATACGAAGGTTAAAAATTCAAAAGTCATGCAGAAAAATTGCCTTAATTTTAGAACAAAATTACATTATTGTCATTATTTTTAAGCGCAATGGACGCTTTTTTTATTAGATATTAAGTTAGTCATGTGCATTAACTTATTCGCCCATCATGGAAACAATTGAAAATTAAAAAAAAAATTCGCAGTCGACAGGGTTCGAACCTGTGCGGGCAGAGCCCAATAGATTTCAAGTCTATCGCCTTAACCACTCGGCCACGACTGCAACGGGTTTTCACGATGTAATTCATTATCACATTCAGTACGGTGGTAGGCTCTGATAAACTCAAAATCAATTAATTTTTAATGGCTTATCAAAGTTTTATTATTTTTTATAGTATGGTATTTTAAAACAGTTATCGAATCTTGATCAAGTAATTAAATTTGTATTGTCTTTCTTTAGGGTAATAATGCAAACATTTTTAGTTGAATAGGCTTATAAATCCAGTGTCAATATAAATTCAAATTATTTCCTATGTTTATACTTGCGTATATACAAGGGAAATAATTATAAACATATACAAATGTGTAGATATAGGAAACAATTTGAAAAAAAAAATGGAAGAAAAAAAGACGCAGCCGACAGGATTCGAACCTGTGCGGGCAGAGCCCAATAGATTTCGAGTCTATCGCCTTAACCACTCGGCCACGACTGCTACGTGAACAACGATGCGGTTAACTAATAGATTTCGAATACGATAAATCGTTACAGTCTCTTTTACTCCTGTTAAACCTTTGCCAACACTTTGCGCATTTTAAAATGCTCACTATTTTCGTAATTACTTCAAATGGGAATAAATGCCCGATTGCACCATGCATCATTAATCTAGTTAAGAGTTCAAATCGTACTTAATTCACTAATCAACGGTTAATCGTTGTTAAAAATACCCCATTAATCATTTGCATGAACTGAAATCTGACTGTGCCATGCTGCGTTAACTGCAATTGATGATTTAAATTAATCGGCGTTTAAATCGTGTATGTCATTTACACTTTTACAGAATCAGCTTATTGGGAACCTGACTAAACGTCAGATTAAATAAACGCAATATAAATGTACATGAACGTGTACAGTACAATTGTACTTTTAAGTTGATAAAGTGCTTGTTAGTCTAACGACCGGTTGCACCGACCTCCGTTAAATTAATCTGGGGATTTATTCGGGCGTTTAAATCGCATTTAGAACGCCAATTACCATCGTTTGAAATCTCAATTCCCGATTCTGAAATCTGGCTGCACAATGCTTCGTGAAATTTAACGGGGGGATTACCTTATCGTCGATTAACTTTAACGAATGAACAACATATTTGACTCAATGGCCTGGGTTAGAATCTACATGTAAGCAAACCGTTGACCTCAAAAGAGGCTATACCTGTACATGTACGTTCAGGTCAATTTGTCGTCGCTGGTCAACCGCGAAAGGTCACGACCCCACAACGCATTCATCACGAAGGGGTGTCATTAAACATGCGGTCAGCGCTGACCCCCTCGGACTGGTCATCGCTAGTCCGTACATCAATCAGCGCCCCCTGTGGCGACCCTGGTCATTCGTCACCATTAAGGTCCTTATGGTCCAACGATCCAACCCAGATCGATATGGTCCGAAGCAGTTTATTGCGTTCGGAAACTGCTTGTGATGGGTCACTTGACTTGAGTAAACAAAGCCTCACTCGACGACAACGCATGCAGGATTCTCATTCAAATTCCAAAATCGATTTCCCTGACATTCCCTGACAACTTTTCAATAATTTCCAGACATTTTACACGAAATTTCACACAATATTACACCAAAAAATAGTACATGTATTAATTTAATGAATAAATTTTCGGAGATTTAGATCACAAGTAATGAGTTTGTATAATTAGTAGCGAAATTAACAGTGAAGTAAATATTATGGGCAATTTTTACACATATTTCAACAATACAGTAGTGTAGTTCTGCGGACTTTAGAAATTGCATGAACTATTAATACTACCAGAAACAATGAATGTTAGTTTTTTTAAACTGCTTTTAAAAAATAGTAAACTATCTCAATTTCCCTGACATTTTCACGAATTTTGACGAATTCCCTGATATTATTTTATCATTTCCCTGACATTCCCTGATATTTTTTCATTTCCCTGACATTCCCTGAAATTTTCATGAATTTTTATGAATTCCCCGACATTCCCTGATATTTTTTCATTTCCCTGACATTTTCACGAATTTTGACGAATTCCCTGACATTCCCTGATTTTCCCGAAAGTGGGAACCCTGCCATGGCTTTCTCAAATTATCCTCATAGATGGCGCTGGGATTGGTTGGGACACGTGACGTTCCATTTTCTAAACAAGATGGCCGCCCCCATTAAACCTTTGCTGTTCTAAACAAGATGGCCGTCTGACCCCAAAAGGCGCTACAATCGACATCCGTTTCACCTGATTTCAGCAGTTTAGTTCAAGTTGAGAAAAAAAAAAAAAGCTCAGTAGGGGGCGCTTATCACAATACATAAAACGTGTGCAGGAATGTGTTTTGCCAACAATTCGTTTTTCGTGGGTCTTTTTTTTCTCGTTTTTTAGTTCTTTCCCTGCAGAGCGGTCCAAATTTTATGGACCCATTCTAAAAATGACCTTTAACAAAAGGTCACGATGGTCGCGGGACGGTGAAATTTCGCGAATCGAACGAATTTTAAGAAAATGCAAGTAACTTTTTAGTGACTAAGCTAATTGTGACAGCCTCCTTACCTCTAAATCAAGACGAATTTTAGACAAATAACTTATTAAGACCAAATTAAGTTGTTCTATTATGACGAATGCAATGACTAATTTAAAAAATAACGAAATTAATAATAATATTATTATTGAACTGTATTACCAAATATTTTTTTTAGAAAATAGTGTATTAATGCAGCAAATAATTGTTATAATTGCATTTTGTTACGTGTTTCATTATTTTAATATTTACTTAATTTACCCTTTTCCATTTCCAAATCAAATAAATTTGTTGAAAGTAATTTATATTTTTCTTATTCTACAAATTTATCAATCTTTATACATTAATTTCAGTTCAAACATTAGGACTGAAATAACTTCAGTATTTGTTAAAATTTCAATTTTTATTTAGTCAATTTTTCCATTACTTTTTTGCTACAAAATTTTTCCAATATATATATTTTTTTTAGAAAAGTGCATTAATAAAATAACTAATAACTATTCTAATTGCATTTTGTTGTGCGTTTCATTTCTTATTATTTACTTAATTACCCTTTTCCATTTCCAAATCAAATAAATTTGTGGACAGCAATTTGTATTTTTTCATATTATACCGTACATACACACAGCCCCTCTTTTTACCTTTCTCATCGATGAGTTTATATGAAAAATACTTTTTATCAAATTTAAAAAAAAAACTTTTTACTAAACAAAATTGAAAATAAAAACCAACGAGTTTAAGCCCAACCCAATGTTATTTTCTCCACCATCCCCCAGGTGGCCAGCCCGTCGTTTTTTAATCAAAACCCATGAAGACGCGACGTTACTTTATCTGCAGTACTTTCTTATTCTTATCCAAGAAGAAATTCAGCGTCTTATTCGCCATAAGACTCGCATGGCCGCCATTGTTGGCCCAAGAGGCATTATTCCCAAATTAGACATTTTTATCCCAGCAAGGTCCTTTTTTACTAGCGGCATAAATATGAGTAAAAGCAATAAAATAAGAGCCCGTGGCACTGGGGACCATCCATAAAGTACGAACAACGAGCCCTAAACGACGGCGAACAAAAGATGAAACCAATTGGCAGTTTCTAGGGAAATCAGAAGAAAAACTTTCGGAAATGACGTTCATGCGCCTTGGCACACAGACGGATTGCATAGGGATCGTAAAAATAAATTGCACAAATTCGGACCTCCGAATACACAGTTTCTCTAATTCGACTGCATCATGCATTCATGGGTAAGTAAACCTTACTTACTAGGCCGCCGTATCCTAAGCAGTTTCCGATACAAAAACAACCTCGATAAGAAAGGATAACAGGGTTTGGGAATGGGTCTAAGCAAAATTGTATCCATTAATGTATGCATCAAAAAGACTGATTAGTATCCTAAATGTATCCATCAAAGACTGATTTGTATTCGAAATGAATCCACCAAAGACTGATTTGTATTCAAAATGTATCTCCCAAAGACTGATTTGTATTCAAAATGAATCCACCAAGACTGATTGGTATCCAAAATGTATCCACCAAAGACTGATTGGTATCCAAAACGTATCCACCAAAGACTGATTTGTATCCAAAATGTATCTCCCAAAGACTGATTTGTATTCAAAATGAATCCACCAAGACTGATTTGTATCCAAAATGTATCCACCAAAGACTGATTGGTATCCAAAACGTATCCACCAAAGACTGATTTGTATCCAAAATTTATCTCCCAAACACTGATTTGTATTCAAAATGAATCCACCAAAGACTGATTTGTATCCAAAATGTATCTCCCAAAGACTGATTTGTATTCAAAATGTATCTACCAAGACTGACATGCATTCAAAATGTATCTACCAAGACTGACATTCGAATTCAACACATGAAAATGTATCCAACCAAAGAATGATTAAGTGTTCTCACGTGGTGATACGAGATGATAGTACCATATTATTCTGTTGAAACCTTGGAATGTTGTTTGAATTAAAGCCGTGTAAGGATTCCATAAGACGACAAAATCACTCTTATTCATTTTGCCTCAAAATAGCTAATGTATTTTGTATCCATTCGAATTCAACACATCAAAATGTATCCAAATTCCCCATTTGTATCCGCTCTTCCAACCCTGCATGGGATAACAACACGAACGGTCAACCCAATTTACGAGATGGACAAATATTAATGGGTTGAGAGAAAACAGGGTGATGACATTCAATTACGAGCAATAAATAATTAATTGGAAAAAAATGGCGGCTTTTTATTGTCCACCTAATAATTATTTATTGCGTCCGCTGCCCCCAGAGGCGCCATCTGCTAACAATGGGACGCGTTAAGTTAAGGGCTAATTCATTAAGCGGACGAAAGACTAATTACAAATCAAAAACCACCTGTAATTAAAAAACAAAAACAAAAATGGGCTCCTTTCAAAACGCAAACAATCGCGAGGGTTAAGTGGGGGCTTAAGTGGCGATGGCGCAACGCGACTTAAGGGGGGTAGGAGAGAGAGGACACGCCCACTTGACCATCAGTCGTTATCACGGTACCTCACAACCCTCACAAATATACTAAAGGGAGCAAAAAAAAACCCGATAATATAGCACGTATAACGCAAAATGCATAATAATCAAAAAATATGGTCATGTAATTCAGTTCAACAGGGTAAGTGCGAAATAGTCATCATATTCGAAATTTTTCACAAAATGCATAATAATAATAAACGGGATCACAAAGTTTAACAGATTTATCAAAAAAAAATATATATATAGTACATACATGTACAGTATGTATATTATATTTAATTGAATATTAAACGTATATACATCGTATGAATGTAATTGAAAATTTCATTGCACTAATATGGAGAGAGTGAGAAAATAGTCATCATGTTCGAAAATTGTTTCTAAATCTTGTATATCATTCCGACTTTCATAAAAATGTCATTTTCTTCGTGTTAAAAAAGCCACACTTTTGATTAAATTATGCGAAACACCGATGAGAGAAGAGACCTTTCACGATGAATTTTGCGAGCGAAATTAATTTCGCTTGAAGATGCATTAAAGTCGATTTTTTTTCGTCTTTCTTGTTGTTCTCAAGTTGGTTCGATATATCGACGACATTTTTTTAACGTGGGAAGAAAAAGGTCTCGTAATCAGAACGAATTAAACGGCAATAAAAACGGTCTCGAAAAGCCAACCAACGTCTAGACTGGAAACAACTTGGGACGCCATTTTAGACGAAATTCTCGGAAAAATCTCGAGAAAAATTTCCCGGAAATCTTCGGTTTAATTGGGCGGAGTTTCGATTGGAATTTCACGCAAGCCCCGCCCCCTAGCACTCAATTTCTAGGTGACCACGAGTCAACCACGAGGAAGTAATTACTCGGAAAAAAAAACATAAATAAACAGCCGAGTCACTACTTCCCATGTATAAAAACGAGAGAGTAAATCGCAATTTCCCTACCCCCTCGACCTCTAACAACCCGAAAACTATTTCAATTTCATCCAAAAATTGCTTCGAATTCAATCGCGGTTTAATCATCGGAGCACAACTAATTTCATCGAAATATCTCCGCCAGAGATCGTTCTCGCCAGGGGGCGGGCCTAGGGGTCACGGGGGTTAATTAAGTTGCCGAGCATCCAATTCACGTCATTTTCAATCCATCTCCCCCTAAGTGAAGACATCATCATGATCGATTTTAAAAAAAACTTCCAAATCGTAGGAATTTATCTAAATTACATTAAAAATAGGTACTTAACGCTGCGCAACAAAAGATAGGTAAACGAAATTCAGAAGTTACAAAAATAAATGTACTGTTCGTGCAAAGACAAGTTTTGCGTGCAAAAGGAGCGCCGAAACTTGTAACAGAAAATACAATTTAAAACAACGCCATCTAGGGTCGATATTTAAAAATCTTGTATCTAATGGCTGTCGTAAGTCGCCAATCAATGGTTTTGGTAAACACAAAAGGGCAGCAGTGGTCAACTTTTGTTATGAAAAATCACCTTTGTAACAAATGTTGCTCAATTACGCAGAAGTTAACTTTACTTTTGTTAATTTTAAACTTTTGTTGCGCTGCGCTCAGTGTCTAATGAAAGATTTTATCCCTAAATTTGTGCTTAAAACACCAATTATGATAAAAAAATTCCCAAGTCATTCGAAAAAAAAATGCTGACGCCTTACAATGAACTAAAAAAAACGAAAGAAATTGACGATTTTTGTGTAAATAAATAGCAGACGTCATAATTAACAGAATTCTAATTAAAAATTGTCAACTTAGTCGACAAATAAACTGTTGACGCACAATAATAAACTAACACTCCCATAGATATTGACGATTTTTGCATATAGAAAAATAGCAGACGTCATAATTAACTGAATGCTAGTAAAAAATTCCCAAGTAATTCGGTTAACAAACTGTTGACGCACTCTAAGAGGAAATCCCCTGACATTCAGAAAAAATTTCCCTGGCTTTCCCAGATTCTGTGGGTATCGTGATCTTTCTCCAAACTACCTTAACCACCCTTTTTATTTATTTTTGCCATTGGCAATAAAATAAATGCTATGCTAGATTGGAGGTAAAACAAGAAGAAAATGCAAAAGTTTTCTCTCGTTTTCTCTTTTGTTTGGCGTTTGATTTTCATCGATCGGTCAGTTCGGACGTCCGTGGTATTGACCAACACGGGATCTATAATTAGATCGCCCCTCATCAATTATCCTTAAAACACGTTGGGAAGAAACTAGGGAAGGGTAAATAAAAAATAGCCTAGGGTTGGAGGATTTATAGGCGAAGATTTCGGCTATTTTTCATCGAAAAACAATCGATGAGGACCACACGGAAAGAGAAGAAAACGCAATCAAAGGGTAATAATCAGATTTAGGGCAATCGAATTACGACAGAAAATATAGGGGAGAAAAACAAATAGCCCCGAGTCTCGATCTTTCAATTTCTTATTAAATTAGAGCCCCCTGGAGGCGTGGAGGCGAAAGGTTTTTCAATTTGGAGAATTTCCAGTTTTATTGAAAAGGGTATATACGTCGTTTTCAATGTACTAATTACTGTTTGTCAGCATTATACACGTATAAACATTAATTATTGTTTGTAGAAGTAAATTACGATTTCTTACAATTCGTTTAAGCAATAGCTATAAATTTGACTTATAGTGCGTGTCAGATTAAGAGTGGGCTTTTTCACTGTGACCTCTGGTGGACGTTTAAAACCTAATCACTTGCTTGACAGGGTGTTTACCGGATTTGGTATTGCAAATGCCGTGACTTTTTCATGACTCCAAATTTTTTTTCACGCCCGTTAAAACATGGGGCTGTTCAAGTTTTATGTCACCACTAAACAGCTTTTTTCAGAAACTCTCACCTACCGCTGTTGAGACATTAGTAGGCGAAATATTTTTGCGAAAATAGGTGAGCTACGTAGAATTTCCACCCAAATTTTTATTTTGTAAATAAATCAAAAGACAAAAATTGTATGACCCTGTTGTAAATTTCATGACTTTTCCATTGTGCTGATGTACATTTCATGATTTCCATGACCTGAATCTCATTTCATGACTTTTTCATGGCAGGTACATGTAGATACACTGAATGTATTAACTGCGATGCAATATGCAAACTATAACAACATCTAATGAAACTATGTTAGAAATCCCCCAAATTGAAATCGCCTCACGTTTGATTTTTAATGTTGCGACTAAATTCAAGTATTTTTTCGGAAACATTTCACTTTCAAAGCAAGTTTATAAAAAAATCATCTTGAATTTATTCCTTAGAACACTAATATTTCTACATTTTCATAAATCAGTAGAACCTCTAAAGTTGACCACCTCTCTATGTTGACCACATTTTAACTGACCGAACTGTCACCACATTAACTCAGTGGAAGGTGACCTCCACATGTTGACCACCTTCACCTCCGTAAGTTGTATGTTGACCGCTTGGACTATGACAACACACAATAGGAATTTACTCTCTGAATGTTGACCAACATAGTCTCAACACGTCAACTCTCACATGGATGATTAAATTTATTGGCTGCTTGCGAAACTCGTACTGTACACCCCTGAACAGTATAAGTAACTGTCTCTATAGAGGTACAAGACTCCATTTTGAGCCCATTCAGAAATTTCCTTTTTAATTGGAAACTCAAAAATAAAACAACTAATTTGATTCGAGATTTCTGCTGTTTATTACCACAACAGCTATAGGTTAATTAATTTTCTGGATATATGCTTTCTAATCTGATAGAATGAAATTTTTAAGTACACTGTACACTATTCATTCCAGTGATTTTGCATTAAAATTCCAGTACTACTGAACAGTACCTGTTACTAGTTGCTGGATAAATTTGCAGCACTATAACAATACTGGTATTGTAATATGAACATTTTAAAAACATTATTCATGAATGATGCATGATTATTGTAAAATGAAAGTACGTGTACATGCAGTTAACGGAATTGAAATCCTGTTTCAGTACAAAGCCTCGTTCCATATGTTGACCAGTTTGAGACAGTTCCCTTGGGTGGTCAACTTACATAGGTTCTATACTGTGTTAAGAATCCCAGCCAAATTTTTAGGGGAGCTGTGTTTTTACGGAGACGTAAACAAGTAGTAAATATGCTCTATAATGCCGTTAGAGGGCAGAGTGAACGAGTCCACTCTTAACCTTACACGTACAATAAATAATTTCTTATTCTTTTGCGGTTTTAGGGTCCATTTCTGCGCCTTTTAAATCTTTCAACTGCAGCACGGATTACGCGCTCGTTCGGTGCGATTGATGACCGCCCGTGTCCGGCTTGACCATCGGTCAGCACGGTCGAAAGATAAACCTTTTTACGAGTAGCTCACTTTCATCGTCGTTCGAATGGACGAAACGAGACGGAAATACGAAATCCTGGTGGTTTAATTCGGGGCTAAAAGAGGAAAAGTCGCGACGTTTCAACCCCCTAATGGACAGACCGATGGACGTGTCCAGACTGACCAATACGATGACCAAAGCACGCCGGAATCCCAGGAGGCGATGGCAGAAGCTTAGGGCTATTAAATGGACGTTGACGCGATAAGGTCGTCCGAAAAATGTGTTCAGTCCTATGTTTTCACTGGACAACTAACTAAAGATTTACAGCGCCATCACGTGCAACTGAATAAACTCCACCCGACAAAATGGCGCCTGAAGATACGCGATTGTTTGACAAAATGCCGTCCAATGGTCCGAAGTTCTCCTTTGTTTATTCAAGTACAGAGACACATCAATCCTACGACAAAATGGCGCCTAGAGATTCGCATTTGCAACTATTTTTTCACGCTATAGAGTATATTAACCCAATTTGTTGCCTAGAAATAAGCATTTGCAATGTGTTTTCAATTGCACCTAAGTGATTTCAACAGCCCAGCGCCACTTATGATGGTTTTGGTGAAACAAGACGATATAATGGCGTCCATAAATATGCATTGTCAATTTGTTTAAAAATCTCATCGCCACCAATGATGAATTACATTGCAACATCTATGCCCAATGCTTTTAGTGCGTCCCAATATGAGGCCTAATATACGCATTTACGTGTAATATACGTGTTTACGCGACCCGTGATTTATGGCTGGCCCTCACAATATTCATTTTCACAGAAGGTTCGCGTGTAAAGCGCTGTAGTTCGCCTATGCGAACCTGAAGAGGGCGCCACCGACCACGGCAGACGCCAGCGCCCCCTTTGCTTGTAGCGGTTATTTCAAAGATACCCCCGTTACAACGTGCAACTCAGACCATACATGTATAGGGCTCCAAAATTGCAAACATTTCAATCACTGAATTTTCAACCCCAGATACGAGCGTACAGTATTTCACGCGAATTTACAACTAAAAAATCAAGAAAAACGCCAAAAACAAAGGAACTTTAAGACAAAAAAATGTGTATTTAAAAGTCTCCTGCAGGATGTTTTACCAAACTTTCAATGTGGCGTTTGTGCCACCAGATACGAGCGTATAATACGTATTTCACGCAAATTTGCATCTATAGGAAATAAAGAAAAACGTAAAAACTGAAACCCGGAAACGTTATCACAAGTCTCTGTCCAGTATGACTTTAAAACCAGGATGGAAACCAAAATTTCAATATGAAACGTGCTTTCGAATTGTTAATTTTGTGTATTCCAAAGAGGATGACCCTCTTAAATTTCAATGGACGACTTTTCGAAGACTTTCAACTTTACAGAGATTTAAATAATGTAATTTGAATTTCAATCAATCACTCGCAATGCCCCGTATATCAATTAAGAAGAACTTTTAAGGACTTCAATGACCAAAGTTTCAAACGACTATATTTTCCAGACGACTTCAATTACACTGCAGATCCGTATTCACCATATCGTCATTTACTTATTACAATGGACTACGCTTAAAGGGATCACATTGGGTCAGGCTATTTCGATAACAATAGCCGAACAACAAGAAAAGGCGATCGTTACTTAATTTGAATTTTTATGTACGCCCTGGTGGAAAGATTAATATGGATAAGTTTAAAATTCATAGTGATATCAGTACATCTTTACTGATATACATGTATGGCGGTATTAGTATAAACCTTACTGATATCAGTACGAGTTATATTGGCGGGAATTAGTGTGACCAAGTACATTTGCAAAAAGTTCGTGAAATTATTGCGCATGTATAGTTCAATTCCAACTCTCTGCAGTGAGGTTTATGACTTACAAAAAAAATGCAATTAAATTTGACTGCAAACATTTAAACTCACTATCTACCTTTTTAATTGTTTCAATGTGTGTTTGTTTGTTTGTGGAATTTTTAACGTTGGCTTATTTTCGCACCTATTGGGCCCAACACCAACGCCAGGGGGCAGACCGTCCACCTGGAAATTTAGCCACAGGGAGGAATACGCCCACCTGAGGGATCTTTAACGTGCGGAGAGCAAGGGGGATCCGCATGGGACCTCGTTTTAAACTCATCTGAAAGAGCCACCACACAGGGAATGTGTACTAATAGTGATACTACAGTACTATCCATAGTAATAGTGATATTACTACCCATAGCAATATCATCATCATAGTAATGTCAGTATCCATACTGATCATATAGTGATCGTATACTAGGGCACATGCAAAAACCACAGTGCATAACTTTTGTCATACAGTGGATTCCGCTTAATGGGATCACATTGGACACAGGCTATTTCGATAACAATAGCCGAATAACAAGAAAGGCGATCGTTACTTAATTTGAATTCTTATGTTGAATTCAAAGCAAATTGCAACTAAAAAACACATATTGGTTTCCCTACAATTTTTCTGTGACAATTTGTTAATGAAATTCTCATATTCATGCTTGTATTGTACAGTATATGAAAATCATTTGATCTATGCTGTCCACCAAGGTACATTTAATAGTGCTTCTGTCATCTCAACATTTCTTGGTGGTTTCTCAACATCAAATTCATTTTTATCAGTCAGCTCTGTCTGGCTCACAGATAGTCTAGAAAGTGTCAGATTGTTGGAATATTTTCGTCAATGAATATCGAAAATTTGGAAGAATATTCCTCGAAATGTTCACTATTCATTGCAGATGTGACGTTATTTTAGACATTTCCTTCGAAAACTTCTCATTCCTCATCTTTTACGAATCCGTCATGAGGGAAAATGATAACAATAAGCGAATTGTTGATTACAATAACCGATGGTTTCACTGTGTATTTGTATACGAGAGTTCCGGACTTGGCGATTTGGATAACAATATCCGTGATCCCATTAAGCGGAGTCCAATGTACTAAGTTATTAAGGTGAAAAATTATCTTACCAGCTATTCAGCAATACGTACTTTAGTATCAGATTGATAGAAATATTGTCTATATTTGCAGATAATTTTTTTATTCGCGATTTACTTCGTTCAGATTTCAATTACAATCTCCAGGAAACCAGTAAATCGAATTCGATCGAACCAAAATCGAACGAGCCGTTACCATGGTTACGACGAGAAAAGAACGACACCTGAAAAGTGTAGATCAAATCGGAACGAAGTAAATCGTGAATAAAAAATTTATCAGTATAAATTGCTGATATTTCTGTCAATCATGCACTCAAGTAAGGTCTACTGAATAACTGGTAAGTTATTTTTTTATTGTTTTGCGTGTTTTTAAAAAATACAGTATAAAATAAAATGTAACATAAGGAATTTAACTCCTTCACCGGCTTAAAGGATACAGTCCCATTTTCGTGCCAATGTTCATGATAAACCTCGCTCCTTCCTTTCTGTATCTGGCCTCCACGTCGGGATCGATTCCATCTTTAATAGTTGGCGTGTTGGACCGAAAATCCTTCTTGTCATAATACCAACACGGCATCGCCTCTTCTTGTCCTGAAACACAACGGCCGGCAAAAGGTTTCTATCTACCATTTCGCAATCAACTTACAGTACAAAGTGCAATGTTTGAACAAGGCTTACCTAGCGACCTCATTCCAACCGTTGGGGAGTTTACACGCGAAACAGGAAGTTTTCTTATCAAGCTACCGAATACCACTAGTTTCACCAGGTTTCGACGATTACTCCTACACCCATAAAATTGCGCTTGGTCAGGCAACCGTTGTCAAATTTAATCCACCAAAACAAATTAGTAATAAGTGTCAATAAAATCTCTCAACAACAATCGATTGCTCACGGCAGCACTGCTCAAAATATGGACATTCGCGATCCGAATGGGGATAAACAGACTTTGGCATTTCGTGCCACCAGCCGCTTTTAAAGATGGCAGCGTCCTTGAAGTGCTTCGTTACGAGCTCCAAGTTTTCCAAATTATTTTACAGAAAAGGTTTAAAAACCAGATGCTTAATAAACTGCACATCTTCCAGGGTAAGTCGGTTATGTGGCTACGCAATCCAGTCAGATTTAGCTCGTGACAGTTGCGTTGAACGTTTTTAGAAGCAAATGTGCTGTGAAAGCACCGATTTTTTTATTGAATACACTAAAATCACTAAGGTCACTAAAATCGCCTAAAAATTTGATACTTTAATTTTACGATACAGAATGAGAGCACGGCGCAACCAAATGCCGAGAGCTCGGATGCGGACAGACCTAATTTTCCTGGATCCAAGGCAAAATGGACAGAAAAGCTCGAATTCGTGAAGCCTGACTTGTACGATGGTATACCAGTATATCGTATCATGGACAGGAAGGGCCACATCATTGATCCGTCACAAGATCCGAAGGTCTGGTCAATTTTTTCTCAACTTACAAATATATTTAAATGTTTAGAATAACATTGAACACCTTGATCAATGACGAGGTCACATATGACTCACAACAAAACCTGATGATCGCGACTCCAACATATCGATAACCACTTTATTTAAAAAAAAATACAATCAAAGGAAATCGTTGTCTTGTGAAGAAATTTCACCTGTTCACAAATATCAAATACCAAGGTTATTAAATGATAAAACTTTCTTTACTTTCCCCCACAATGACTGGGAGATTTTTTGTACAAGAGGCTCGGAATGCTTAATGTATGCAATGCATGAATGCACCACTCGCACTAGACAGAGCTAACATAAAGCTGACGTGACACAGCGGAAAAAAACATTATCAATAAAGTGTCCCAACTCATGACGAAACAACTTAAAATAAAAGGCTAAACAACAATTAGACAGGTGTCATTCTTGCCTACTAGACAAGGAGGCCTAAGGTTAACAGTTACTGTATTCAAAATGCCTTATATAAAAATATACTTTGTGTTACCGAATTCGGGCCTCAAAGTTCAGCTAGTGCCAATGTGGTAATAATGATTTCACCTATTGTGACATAACGCCAGGAATTCATGTCAATGTTGAGGTTGTGGGGTAAGCCCAAATAAATTTCATTTCTATTTGGCTACATACATGTACAAGTAAATGTTGAGTGCGTGGAAAGTAAAGTAGGCTATGCTGAATTAATTTTGAATCAAAAATTCTGGGAGGGCAAGCCAAACACGGGAATCCAAATGTTTACAAATCGATGGCAATTTTTTTTTAATTAACAGCTTGATAAAGAAACGGTGATAAAAATGTATAGAAAGATGACAATGTTGAACACGATGGACAGAATACTGTACGAATCCCAGCGTCAAGGAAGGATATCATTTTATATGACCAATTACGGGGAAGAAGGAACACACATGGGTAGTGCTGCAGCACTTGACGACAAAGATCTGGTGTTTGGCCAATATAGGGAAGCTGGTAATAAGACATGGAGTTCAATACTGCTAAATGCTAAATTTAGAACGTGGCATGTTTGGTCATTTGATCTGTTTTTATTCCATGAGGAATTTAGGTGTGTTGCTGTGGCGTGGTTATACTGCTGACCAGTTCATGAACCAATGTTATGGAAATTTAGAAGATGTGGCACATGGCAAGCAAATGCCTGTTCACTATGGAACCAGGGATTTACATTTCGTAACAATTTCCTCGCCTTTAGCAACACAAATGCCACAAGGTAGTAAAAACTCTGGAAACTTTGTAGTGATAATAAATTGAAAATTGTTATTATCAAATGATAAATCACATAGTTTGATTTGTCAACAAATACTGCAAAGCCTTTCTTGACCAGTAAAGGTTTATTCATAAAAATGCTACATGGGAGATTCATGGAAAGTAAATGAAGAGGAAATTATTCTCATTTGAAACGTACTCGTTTCATTTTCATTTTTAAATTGTTAAAAAGAATAATTGCTAAATTATAATCCATTATTGATACAATTTAATTTATTACAATACTTGTTCGAGTTGTTTTTTCTGCTACTAAATTGCGTTTTTAACAAAATTAGCAAGGTAGTTTTAAATAAAATATCTCCTTTTTTCAGCTGTTGGGTCTGCTTATGCTTACAAACGAGCCCAGAATGGACTTTGTGTAATTTGCTATTTTGGTGAAGGTGCCGCTAGTGAAGGAGACGCTCATGCAGCTTTTAATTTTTCTGCCACACTAGAATGTCCAATCATTTTCTTTTGGTAATATGGTAGCAAAATACCTCCATGGATTTTGACTTAAACATAAGTTGTGTTTTGAAAGTCAGACAAAAAGATGTGATGAATAGGAATACGAATACTAAGTGAACATTTTAAGGAAATATATTTAATTATCGAAGTGTCGAGCAAGCCTCTGCCTTTGCACATAACTTATTGTACTTTTTCAAATTCCGTTCGAACGTACAGAATTTGAGCGATTTCGTACGACACTGATGCGTTAATCACATGATTACGTGCAACAGTAAGGAAAAGATCGGCATCGTTAAACAAATGAAAATTGCAACCACTGCATGAAACTAGATACCATGTCAGAACAAATGACTCTTCATGAGCTAAAAGTAATGATGTTGCGTTTTCTCTCATTTATCTTAATCATAATGATGTTAGGCTACTCAGTTTCAACAGACAGCACAAAACCATCTTTGTGTCGTGCAATTATAAAATCAGATTTGTTGCCAGGACATTAATCAAATATTAAAATAATTTTTTTTGTCAGATTCTGATTGAAATTGACGAAACATGACATTTTCGAAAGTATATTGTTGCTTCTTACCTCCCTTTCCCCTTACTCGAAGTTCAAAGCATCTAATCTATTACAACTTATGGTCATTTTAAAATCTATGATTGGTAGCTTTCAAATTCACAATGCCGGCAAAACCCCTGTCTTAAACACCATCGCTGTCTTCTTATTTTCAGCCGAAATAACGGATATGCCATTTCAACACCCACTCATGAACAATACAGAGGAGATGGTATCGCAGCAAGGGGGCCTTCATACGGTATCGCGTCTATTCGGGTAGATGGCAATGATGTGCTGGCTGTTTACAATGCAACGAAAGCTGCTAGGAGGATAACTGTGGAAGAAAACAGACCAGTTTTGATTGAAGCAATGACCTATCGGTAGAGTTATTTCCTGATTTGTTGACGATTTTAAAGAAAATTTTCTACTGATTCCCTGGTAATTAATTGAAATAAGATGGATCAGGGAGAATGGTCCTGCTTACTCAAGTATGCGGATATATGCACAATCAGTGGGGTATGGGATCACTTATAAAAATGATTTAAAATCCAACTCCAATTTTCTCACTTCCTAGGCGAGTCTGATAGGAATCCTTGTTGTTAGTTATTGAGATTAAATATGACTTTTTCCGCCCATTTATTTTTATCCAGAATTGGACATCACAGCACATCAGACGATAGCACAGCTTATCGGTCTGTTGATGAAGTCAGGTATTGGGACAGAGTGGACCACCCAATTTCTCGCTTGCGTCATTACTTGTTAAACCAGGGATGGTGGAATGATGAGATGGAAAAAGAGTGGAAAGATGAGTCCAAAAAACAAGTAAGAACGACGTGTTCATAGTTAATTTTCAATCAGCTGGTTTTGTCATTGTGATGCCTTGCTTTTAAAATGTCTTAATCCCAATTCTAATTTTACAGGTTATGGAAGCATTTATCCGTGCTGAAAAAAAGAAGAAACCTAATCCTGCCTTGATGTTCACTGATGTTTATCAGGAGGTCCCGAAACACATCAGAGCACAAATGGACGAGATGGTTGCTCATGTTGAGCATTACAAAGAACATTATCCTCTTAAATCTTTTGAAGACATCGATAAAAGCAAAGTTTGAAGACCAATTTAATACCTCGTTATTTAATGCAGTCTTCCTAAAATAGAAATTAGGTTATATCTAATTTTAATTCCAGACTAAGTTAAAGCATAAACTTTGTTTACTGATGCTTCCTGTTTTGTAAGAACAAATTATCCAGAATGTTCAGTTAGGTATGCTTTTTGAAAAGCACTAGCCAAAATTTTTTCATTTAACCATATTTTCAAATTATGCTTGAAGCCATGTCCATATTTCTAACATAAGGCGAATATCACCTTACGAACCAGTCCCGTGGTAGATGAACACTCCCTGATCTATGGCAGTTAATTTACAAATGTACATGTAAAAATGCAAGGTTCACTTGCTCTTGAAAGTAAAAGCTCAAATGAAAATACATGTACATGTATGCATAAATGTGAAGACAATGCAATAATTGAAATTCATTGGTTTCACCATACGTTCCACATGTTGGAATATTTTTTAACTTCATCCCCCACTTATGAAAACTGCTATGAAAAATAGCAACCTTAGCCAATTTTATTGTGAAAAACGTCGAAATGAGACAATAAACCAAAACTGTAACTTCAAACAATTAGGATGTTTGAACATTCCATTTACTAAAATTATTTGCACAAGCCTTTAACACCTCAGAGTCTCGGATCAGTTTTACATGCCCAAGTTTTGAGTTTTGTGACCGAAACGTATGTAACTCACTGTTGTGAACATGATACTGTAGAATGTTCGTAAATACTTTTGCACAGATTCTTTACCAGGATGCTATCCACCTGTCACATGTTCTGCTTAGAGAATGCTAAACAAAAGCTCTACGCATACACTTTATTTACTGAAATTTGTATCCTTACAATAGGGCAATTTATAAAATTGGAATTTTGACCTAATCGCTCGAGCAAGGAAGCTCTTGCTTACCTTGCATTTTATAAAGACGATCTGGATATTACTAAGTCCATAAGACATGGCTACCTTCTCAACCTATCTATGTACTGCGCTTAGCATATATTCCATAACTTGGCAGACGAAATGCACAAATAAATGTATTGCAGCTTGTCACAAATTTATGGGATTTTGCTGGTGAATTTTATTAGTAGTCCCATCACAATTTTGGATTTGTGTTATGAATTTGATCACATCGCGTTTAAAGGATAGAAAATAAAGTAGGAACCAGTCCTCGTAATACATGTATTGTAGATTTGCTGGAAATTTGAAATTCTGTCCTAAGGAATTTTGATGAATTAGCAAAATGTCAGTATTAAAACAAGATTAAGCCAAATAAAACCTACTAATGCAGTGACCTATTAAATGTCTGTAATTTGATGAATTAGAGTATGATACATTCGAAAATAAAATCTACACAGCCTTGAATGAGTATCGGTGCCCAAAGGTTACATTTGCCTGCAATGATCGACAAATATTTCTGCCAATGGGTTTATAACAAAAGGTTGTATCATCAAAGGATAATTAAGGCCCTTTCAGATAAAATCAAGGTGCATGGTTATCCCTTGGATTTTTCTCTCAAATGTTTCAATTACATTCATTCACAAACCTAGAGTGTGAATTTCACATTTATTTCAGGTAGATATCAATTTCACGAAGGCTTCTGAAGTTTTCAAGAATCCTTTTGGGACGTTTACATTTCCGGAATATTCACGAGGGTTCAGTATTAAAATAAATGCCGAGACCAGCTCGACTCATATTTGAAAAATCGTTCAAGACAACCGTCAACGGCGATATTGGGCAAAACATTTCTCAAAAATAAATATCAAGGGGTCATGACAGTATACACGCAGATGTCTGAACCAGAGCCTGATTTGTATATCAAATTTTTAAGAATAATTTGATATGGACGGCGTTTTCGTTACTTCAGGCAGGGTGACAGAACAAGGGCTCTTCTTCAACCTGCAATTTAACACAGAATGAACAAAGTCAAACGAGGAATTACACTTTTCACTTTGCATTTGGCAGATTCAAGCATGGGTGGTTATGGTTATTTTCTAAATGTTCATCATGCCACACGCATATTGTTCATGTTACATTTTCAAAATTATATTTGGTAATGCCTCATTCACAATGGGTTTGTTTCAAGTTCTTGTTCAGTTCTAAGGTCATCCGCATGCGCATAGTGCCTCACGACTATTATTACTGTCAATTTCAACAAATACTGATGGTAATACTGATCGTGTATGGGTGCAGTTATCTGAATTTTTGGATAACTTACTGTAAGTATTGTAATAATTATAGTAACACTGACAGTGAAGGGGGAGCAGACTGCATTCTATTCCCCATGATATATACATGTATATCTAAAATATCATAAGCTTTTCAGTATTAGTTTCTTTAATAAACAGACATTTTTGATAATAGTAAATGGCCTTGTAGCGTCCCCGTGTGCTACAGCCGTGCACGCGGGAACGCTCTCAAACTCGCGAAAACGCGCGCGAACGCGCGAAAAACGACTTTTCCTCGGGGCGACCGGACCCCGGGAAAACACACAGCGATGCCGTCCGAAGACGCACCTCGGGCGGCATCAAATATCGCCATCACCGGGCTTTTGCCCGGTTACGTAAGTTCAGCACAGCCTTCGCTGTGCTGATCATAGGTAAGAGGTGC
>JAQGAF010002862.1:0-20151 GCA_034687865.1 Kryphioiulus occultus
GGTTGATGGATTACACCCCCCTACCACACGGTATTCAGTTACTGATAGTAGGGTACTGAGTTGAATTGAATTGGACACTCATGGTTACTCGACTTTCTACCAAGCTCAGGTAGTTTAGAAAACATGCCAATGTCATCTAACTGCTCCACTTGCCTTGCTCAAGCAGTTTTCGAATTATAATTGACATTGTATTTTTACGACTAGACGTTTGGGTCACCCTGCAGCGTTAATGTCAAGTCTGTGTCAACACTCCGCTATGTGAGCAAATTCAGGTTTTGAGTTCAATATCGAACATAAGTCGTTCAAAACCTATGAAAGGGCAAATAATGGATCCATCCTAAGCCGCCTATTCTTCATTTAACGATTAGCTTAAAGTGCATTAAAATCGACTAGGTGAAGGCTTTTTTCCCCATTTCAAGCCTGTCGAGATAATGAAGCTATGTTCCGATATCGCTCTTAATTTGGCATCTGACTTATGTCTCCAAATCTGGGGATTAAACTGTCATGTATTGTCGAGCCAATAGAAAATCGATAATCATTGCTTTTTTTAAAACTCGATATTTTCAAGAATTTGTTGTTTTTTTATAGCCAACACTAACAATGCTATTGCACATGCCCAGTCTGTTATAACTGGCTATAATACGGTTTATTCCCTGCTCCAACTGGGCATAAAATATGCATATTTCGACCTACTTGTATAAGAGACAAGAATGACACCTTTATAGCTGACGGTGTTTATCCATTTTTGTTAGTGTTTAATACACTAAAGAATCTTAAGATACCTTGTTTTGGAGTTTAAAGATGCTGTTGATGTGCGAGACCTTGTTTGCACCATTGCACGACAGCTGCCGATGACGTCTTCGCAGTTCTCTCACCAGATTTGTGTTTATCTAAAGGCGTGGGTGTTTTGTGTTCACCAACAGTTGCGAGGCGAAAATAGCAGCCACCTTTTATGTTTGTGGAACTTAAGGACCCGTTAACTTGCGAGTTGTGTTCAAAAAGTATTAGAGCTTTGGCTTGGGAAAACGCGTGTTAAGAATTTATGGAAAAAGTCAGGGACATTCATGTCTAGAAACGAGTTGTGGCACAACAGCATTGATTATCAAGTCTCGAAAAAGCAATGTATAGGGTTCCCACTCAAATTCTCAAGTCGATTTTCCTGACATTCGCTGATACTTTCCCTGACCTTCCCTGGTTCTCTTTGACTTTTCAGAAAGTGGAAAATCTGATCAAAATAATTTGATCGATGTAGTTTCCATCATCATTAATGTTGCCTAATATTTTTTTATGAAAAGCCCACTAATATTTTTGAAGTCATGCATACAGCGTTCCCAAGTTGCAAATAGGAGCCTATAACTTACCAATTATATTTAAAGAACCTAATATTTGAAAGGAAGAAAAAGCACACAAAAATGCAGTGTTTGGGATTTAGTGGTTTCAAGGAAAAATCCTGAGTGTTTCCGTCGTTATTAAGATTTCAGAAAAAGACATGTCTTCGGGCCCGGTGTTGAATATTAGTTTAGAGAAGTTGGGGCAGGGGCCTATCACTTGGAAATTGGTTGACATGTAAATTGCGACCGTCTGCCCCCTGGCGTTGGTGATGAGCCCTCGTGCGCGAAAATAGACCAACGTTAAAAATATCACAAAGAAACAAACACATGTAATTAGCCATAAACATGGCGCCCAGGAAACTTAGACAACTTAGTCAATTTAGCCTTTATGACGATTATTTATTATTATTACATGTACGTGTTATCACACCATCGTTTTGTAATCTAGTTTTTTCTAAATCTTCGCATACTGCATTTGAGATGGTCTCATCTGACCTGATTCTATAACCAGCACTTTCCTAGCCCCGTTCATGATTGAATATGTAACGTTATTTAGATTGTTTTCTATAAATGATAATCTGGAAGGGTTGATAATTACAGCATGCAAGTGAATTTGAAATCTGATTACTCCAAGGATTTAAAAAGTGGTAGGCTATAGGTCTGATGTAAAAGCGTTAAATTCGAAATTTTTTGTTTTGAATTGTCTGGATATTTTTTAAAATGCGTCTGGAAAACCTGGAATTGCTACGGCGCTCGGATTCTCATCTCTGCAACTCCCGAACCAGACAAGATGGAGGGCGTTGGATGGGATTTTTTTGCCCAGATCTCACAATGATGTCAAAACATAAAAGTCGATTGTGGGTGGGGATAAAGCGGTAATAGAAGGGAAATTTGCGAGGTGAATAACGGCGGCAATTTATTATGGAGCATGAATACGAAAGCGCAAGTCCCTTGATAAGGAACAGGCGCGCACTTAATATGCATTATACATTTTTCGGCGTAAAACATGAGCTGCAGCTTCGGGGCTAAAGCCTCGCAATATTTGTCTGCCATTTGTCAAACGAGCAGCCTTTTCGCCATTGATCGGGAGGAAATTTGAAAAGCAACGAAAATAAAACAGGGTACAAATGATCGATGGGAAACGCGTGCACTTTCACACACTATTTCCCCCCTAAGTGACGGTGTTTAGGACGGTTTTGGTTCACGGAAAATACATGTACATGTACATGGGGTGACAAATTTCCTAGTTTGTTTGGGAGAAATTGTTGTTAGAAATTTGTTGGAAAATTGAGATATTGCGGTCGATATTGCGAATTTTATTTAATATTGAGAATACATTTTAAAATGTATGTATATCGAGACAAATTTAGTTTCAAACTGTATTGACAAATGTATTTTAAAATGCATTTCCGAATGCATTTTAAAATGGCAAAGCCTTGCTATATTTTACAATTTCAACCCCAATTATTAATTTATAAAACAGTGTATCCAATAAAAAATTAGAACT
The DNA here is from genome assembly GCA_034687865.1 of Kryphioiulus occultus. Classification (NCBI taxonomy): domain Eukaryota; kingdom Metazoa; phylum Arthropoda; class Diplopoda; order Julida; family Julidae; genus Kryphioiulus; species Kryphioiulus occultus. Next base: position 2,839 of record JAQGAF010002862.1, read on the forward strand.
GACAATCAAATAGCTTAAAATTAAAAAATACATCACTTTCATCCAATTTACTGCAGCACACGCAACCTTTGTATGGATGTAGTTTAACATATACATTGTGAAATACACAAGTCAGTATATTTTATAATGCATTAGTGAAATGTATTTTTGTTTGCATTACCAAATGTATTTTTTATTTACATTACCAAGTGTATTTCGTGCTGTGACAAAAACGACCAATGCGTTTGCATTATATTTTGCAATTTGTAATGCATTTCACAATGCATTTGAAATCCATTTCCTTTCTATGTGGGTAAATGCGTAGAATTATTTTGCAATTTTCTAGCTAACGTGATACTTATGACCGCTATATACACCCTTTATGAAATCTGTCAAATATAGGGTTATTCCACTGCATTATACTTGTATCTTTATAGTCATTGTTCCAAATGTGCACATTATGTTTATATTTCAACTCTACTTGTCTCGACTTGTCTAGCTTACAAGACTGACACCTGTCCTAGAGTTTGAAATTTATCCTTCTCATTTTAATTTTGTGTATAACATATCCTATCCTGTCCTAACCTAGCCTAACAATGTCATGGCTGATTTAATGTTGCAGGAGAAAGGACTATACCGGTCTTTTTTTCTTTTTCAGAAATTCGGTTAAAGAGATTTGGACGAACCTCTACGAAATAAATTTACGCAAAAAGAAGTAAATGTCGTCTTCGGTGGGAACAGCATTTGCTCAACTTCGATGGAGGATTTACCGTATTGTCTTCAGGTATACTATAGGTTAGTTGTTCAGAAATATTTTTTTCGACGTTGAATAGAACTGAGTAACAGATCAAAGCGTGTTACACGTTTTTGTAAGAATGACAACAAACTGGTAATGTTTGTTTCAACCATAGCCATTTTGTAACTTGTTTGGTTGCAGTCAGTGTACAGTTTTGATGACAAGATGATAAATGATTGCCAACTTATTGCTACTTCAATGAATCCAGACATACAACCAATTTGAAATCTTTAAAAATAATACGAAAAGACGATTGCCTATGGAATCAGTACCTATTGAAACGGTTTACAAAAAGTAACTGATTGTTAATCAGTTTCAATTACATAGCCTAAACTTGCAAGGTATTTTTTTTAGTTTGCTTTCATCTTATATTTGTTTGCAATAAGTTGATTTCTATAAAGAATGTCCATATTCTAACAGGGTGCGTGACCTAGGAATACACAATGTCCCTTTCGAGCTTTGCAAAAGAAATCTTTAAGTCAGTGAATTTGAGCAGGTGTTCAGCTGACGCATAATTGATAATTCAGGGTGCCTACCAATTATGGAAGTCATGTAAAAGTCATGCAATTTACATCAGGGTCATGGAAAAGTCATGAAATTTGCATCAGGTTCATGGAATTTTTACCTTTGATTGATTCATAAAATAAAATTTTGGGTTAAAATTTATCGTCTGTTATCCAGTTTTGCAAAAAATTCGCCTATAGCTCCATGAAACTTGAATGGCCTCAAATTCTTATAGGCATGGAACATTTTTGAAGTCATGGAAAAGTCATGGAATTTGCAATGCCAAAACCAGTATATACCCTGTAATTTCAATTAATTTCTGACTTAACAACATTGGGAATTGAGGAAAGGTCTCAACGAAATGATGGCTACTTACACAGAATGTTGAAGACAATTCTGGTGATAACGGATCCCTCCCTGGCCATGTGATACACGTGGCAGGCGAGGTACTTCCGGTGGTACTTCCGGCTGATTTCCAGCGTCAGGCTGCTCTTCGCACTGTAAAGTCTGTCCTGCTGAGAAAAGTCGGACTTGAACTGGGCCATGGACGTCATGTTCTCCTCGTCCAAAAACCATTCCACCTTTTCTGGGGCTGGGTTCACGTTCTCAACCACACAATGGAAGTTCAAAGAGTTCTTTTCCTTGGTGGTGAACGTGGCTTCTTCAGGCAGTCTTTTCTCCTCGAATTCGAGGTAAGGTTGGGCTGGAGGTACTGCAATGAAAAATTAAACGCGAAATTAATTTTTGCAATTTTTCAAATTTTTGTTATAGACATGTACATGTACAAGAAGACATGTACAAGTGCATTGTTGAACAAAGAATGCCCTTATGCACAAATAAGTATTGTCCCTGCTGTAAAATTGACATACATGGGGTTATTACAGTGGGTCACTAATATTATTGAATAAACTTAAGTATTTTGTATGGCATTTTGGCTAAAGTTAGCCATTTGTGAAAAATTTCACACGTGACATTTCCTTAATTATTATAGTTAATCATCTTTCATAGAATGTGAGTAAACGTTATATCGTTGATCTGTGTTTTTGAAAATGTCCCATCGGCTTTCTTAAGTTATTAATTTACTAAAACGTCGTAATGGGAATGTGGGTTAAAACCTTTAATTTGAGATTTAATTTTCCAAATATTCGCCTATGGCGTTACCCTAGTTATTAATTCTTATTAGTAAAATTTACGAAAATCTGCGAATGAACGAGTTATTACTATATATCATTTTTTCATAGAATGCGGATAAGTCATTATATTTTTGACTTTTACTCGCATCGTTCTTAAGCAATTTAATTAAATTTTGGTGTGATTTTCAAAATTTCGCCTATGGCATTTCCGTCATTATCATTAATTCTTAAAATTTGGAAGCATCCATTGAAATGCAGTAATGGTAAGGTTTGTTTTTAAGTTCTGGCCGTTAGGATGATTTTGCCTACAACACTCTTAATTTGATATTGATAATTGTATATACGATTATGAACTAAGGAGTGCATACGAGTAAATGACAACCCACCCACCTCGGTTCACAACAAAGCAAACAATCGTGATGGTCGTTATAGAAAGGTTTCACTGTTCTCGGACAATGATTGGTGTAATAAAAAAAATCGGACGTGAAGCTGTCTGACCCTTATCCCATCTTGTTTAGTTGTGCGATTTTTGGGCACCCCTCCATTCAAACTTTGGACGTCGTTTATGCACTGCCCCAACTACTATGAAGTTTGCAAAGTTTACAAAAGCACTGGGTACTTCGTGAGCCAACACAACAATTTTAATTTAATTAATAAGCGGTTTTTCAGGGAAAAATTACGGAATTTATAAAAAAATCTCCTATTATTTAGCGGAATTTCGCTGGCATCTCCTTGATCTTGTTTTCAATTTAATCATGCCGACGTGCTTCACATGCTCGTAAAAACAAGCATTGTTTGAGCCAGTGCACTAATTTGTGCCTATAAAATTTGAAGAAAGTCTTTATTGACTGCTCGGTGCATCATAAGATGCAAACAATTTGCCTTCGTAATGTCCCGACTCCATTTTTTTCCATTAGATACCTCCCCCGTCACCGGCTTCATAAAGAATTGATTTTGGAAAGTGGTATTTGCGCGGAATATCAAATTATGCGCTGCCTGTAAATCATGGCACAAAGGCAATATGAACGCATCATTCTGGAAAAAAGCGTTTGATTAAATTTTTATGCAGGACAAGCGGATTGTTATTGGCAAACATTTTTGCCTCCGTGTTCGCTTTCTGATTCGCCAATTTTGCATACGAGATGCATTGTGCATCTTTTATGAAATTAGAGGGCTTTATGCGTCCCAATTTGCGAGTGTGAATTTTTGCAAAAAACACAATGCACGACAAGTATGGGGAATTTCAATGTCGTCTTGGTAGCTGAGATGGCTGGGCTTGGGCTAGGAATTTGACCATTTGAATTCTTCTTGGTTGCTGATATTATGCAATGCAGTGTTGTTCGTAACAAAATAGCACGTCAGGCAATTATGAAAATGTGCATCTTTCATTAATAAACCAGGTTTGCATACAGTGAGTCGAAATGTTTCAGTGTGAGCTGAAATGTTTCAATGTTAGCCGGAATGTAACGATGTGAGTCGATTTGTTTCAAGCAATATAATTTAAAATTTTTTTATTTGGATATTTGACAAACATTTGTTATTTGCTATCGGAAACTGAAGGTAAATTCTTCATTTCATCTTGCATTCTGCCCATGTTTTAAAGACAAACAACAATATAAAATTAAAAAAAAATGCTAGTTTTTCAGGGCAATACATCCATTGGCATATGTTTTAATTGGAAATTGTTTTCAAATATTTATTTGAATTTGCTAGTTAAAATCGAAGGTAGTTTTTCTTTACATGCATTTTCGAATACTTTCTCTGTTTGGCAGTAAAATTATTTAGTCGTTTAATATCCATTTTTAAAAAAGGGTCACTTGATGGACATTAGTATCTTTCCACTAGAATTATTCTTGTATTTTTGAAGTTATCAAGGCAGTTTTAAATTAATTAGCCTCTTAACTACCATTTTTTACCACTTTCACTCGTTGGACATTTGTTTCTGTGAATTCCATTTCGAATTCTTTGTGTTTTGAAGTAAACAAGGCTATTTAAAAAAAACACTATCCTGGTAACTAACATACATGTATTTGCTTCAATAACACTGCAGCTGCTTGTGGTAAACAAGATTGTCTGACGTTAATTAAGGCTGCTTATGACTTCTGAAATATTCGTTTCTTCACACATTCCATTTCGCATTTTTTTCTTTGAATTTTGAAGCAAACAAACAATGTGCCTGTCAACCACCATATTTGTTTAAACATATCGTTCGCTTTAAACTTTACTTTGGAAAAGCATGTTTAACTCTGTAGAACAAGGTTGGTTGACATTAATTAGCCTGTTAATTACCATGTTTTTCACGTAAACTTGTATTTGCAGATGCTAGTCTCGCATTAGAGCCCTCTGGGGATGCAAATGGGGCCTGAGGTTCTTTGATAAAACATGATGAACTACCATTGTGGCTTCCATCAGGAGGAGGACCCTCACGCCCCAAAATGTAATGGGCAGTTGGACCACAGGGGCCTGTAGCCCCCTCATTTGCATGAATTTTCTATTATGCTACCAACAAGCCGCATGCTTTTTCAATATCTCCTTCTCCCCAGATATTATATTTCTGGCATTATGTATTATGCCCTGCTCAGCAGATGGCGTTCCGGAAGGGACAATTGGGACACACAAGGCTGATGTCACGTCCAGTTGTGTTTTGGCGTGATACGATGACCCAGCTGTCACTTTCATCAGGCATTTTCTTCGTCTTTTCCTTCCCCCTCTTTTATCTGGTCTCTTCTCATCTTCCTCAGCTTTCATCGGTTCATCCCAACCTCCAACGTTATCAGGTGACAAGCCCTGTAGCAACAAACTGCCTATGGATGTCTGATGGAAAGCAATCCCTCTTGGAAGGACCAAAAAGCGGAAAAATACTGATTGCAAACTGGTGTGAACTGACTGGAAACTGCAAAATTGGTGGTGGATTGATATTTCCTAGTGGGGATATTCGTGCACATGTAACTTGCTGATGTATTTTGCAACTGAATAAGTCATGTGGCCAACGTGAAAAATGTGAAAAATTGCGTAAAAATGACAATTTATGTGAAAAATTCATTGGAAGTGAATTTCATTAGAAATCCAGTTTAAAACTAAGGAATTACCCTCCATTCAGGTCATCAATTTCATCAAAAACGTACTACTTTGATTATTTTTAGGAGTTTTTTTTTAAAAAAATTGCCTCCAGCGCTCTTTTGAAGACCAATATTTATAAGAATCTTAAAAATAATGCGTTGTCTTAAAAAATCATTTCCATGAAAATACGCTTGAAATCCATTTTTGGTAGAATTAAAAAAGTGTGAAAAATTTGGTAATAAAGACGATTTATGTAAAAAAATTCATTGGAAATGAATTTCACTAGAAAGCCAGCTTAAAACTGAGGAATTCCCCCTCTATTCAGGTCCTTAATTTTATATAAAACGTACTACAATTTGAGTATTTTTATGAGTTTTTTTAAATTGCCTCTGGCGCTCTTTAGAAGACTAATATTTAAAAGAATCTTAAAACTTATGTATTATGTCTTAAAAAATTATTTACATGAAAATACGCTTGAAATCCAGTTTTGGTCGAATTAAAAAATTTGGTCAAAATGACAATTTGTGTGAAAAATTCATTGGAAATGAATTTCACTAGAAAGCCAGCTTAAAACTGAGGAATTATACCTTCCATTCAGGGCCTTAATTTCATAAAACACGTACTAAAATTTGATTATTTTTATCAGTTGTTTTAAAAAAAATTGCCTGCGGCGATCTTTTGAAGATTAACATTTATTAGAATATTAAAAATAATGCAGTATGTCTTAAAAAATAATTTCTAAGAAAATACGCCTGAAATCCATTTTTGGTCGAATTATAAAAAAAATTCGCGACAGCGTTCTCTTAAACATTGATACTGAATTTTACATCTTACAAATGTTTCACAAAAGCTGCTGAAGCCCACTGTTTGTGGTCTAGGTTTGTGAAAGAAATTACCCATAGCGTTCTTAATATTGTTGGTGGGTCGCGTCCTGTTGTTTGAGATGCACTGTTATTTTTCCCAAAAATATTGGTTAAAAAATATGAAAAAAATCAGTTATTTTCATGTGAGAGATTTGAAAATACAGATAAATGCATGTTAAAAAATGTGAAAAATATCAGATTCTTGGATGTGAAAAAATTTGAAAATTGTCTACAATTGGCCACATGCCTGCAATTTACATGTAAGTTGTAATGAACAACAAGTTATGGTCAGTCGAGGTGGTTAATTTTCATTAAAAAAAACATCTGTGAAAGAAAAATACAAAAAAATGTAGTTAATTGTAGTGTTGCAGCTAAAGTTTATTGAAATAACATGTGACGTTTTTTATTATAAGTCAGGGAAATTAATCAGATTTTGTCAGGGAAAGTCAGGGAAATGAAGTTGCAAATTTTGGTATGAACCATGAATCAGGTTACTACCAATGCACCAACAGTTTTTCTGTAAGCAATCAGTTTTCCCAGATCGCCAACGTTTGAGAACCACTTTATTATGCTTAGTAACTCGCAGGCCCCAACCTTTGACTCGCAGCATTCGAGCTTATTGCGTTCCGAATGACAAACACTAGGGGCCCCGAGGGCTCCGCAAGAATTCCTCGCAATGTTGGCAGGAAGACCCACCACCAAGATAAAGCAGTTAAAATCGATAGCAAAGATGCGAACATTTTTTATTGGACGTCTTGCCCCGTTGCCCAGGGCCGCAATATCGCAATATGGTTGAATATTAAAAAAAAAATGCGAGTGGAAACCCACCTACGACGACTACTCTCATTGGCTTGGAAGTGATGATCCAAGAGTGGTGCTCCCTGACGTCCTGGCAGTGCCAAATGCCATCGTCCTCCACCAGCGCCCCCTGGATGCGCAAGAAGTGGTGGCGACTGGTTTGATTGAAGCCCATGTGGAAGCGCTCACTGGCTTCCGTTCCCAGCGGAAGTTCTTGCTCGTTGCGAAGCCATCGCACCAACCCCGTCACGTTGGCGATGTCGCAGGGCAGCAGCACCGTCTCTCCTGGTCGGGTGAAGAGCTCCGTGTAGAGGGCATGGCGGGCTCGGATGACGCTCTGCTCGGTGATACCTGGGAAGAGAATGAAGGAGTTAGTTTTGAAGACTGATTGCTGCAATATTTTTACATGTCAAATTATGAACTTGACAAGGTACCATGGGAAGATGAGCACAGCATTTTGCCATATGACAATTACATGTCATTTGGTGTATTACGAGCATGACATGTTACCACTACAACATGAGCATGACATAGAGCCACTATCACATTAGCATGGCATATTGCCATCGAAACAAGAACTTGAATGGTTGGAATGGTAAGATGATCACGACATATTGTCGTATGAGTAATACAGTAATTTCCATACTGTTATTATACTGGTGTTACGAGCATGACATGTTTCCATTACAAAATGAGCTTGCCATGTTGTCAGAAGTTGAGCTGTCACGTGAGCATATTGGCATTGTAAAATGAACTTGACAAGTTACCATGGGATGCTGAGCACCGCATATTTTCATATGAGAATTACATGTACATGCTGTTTTAATACCGTATTACGAGCATGGCATGTTACCATTACAACATAATAGGAGCATGCAATGTTGCCTTTTTTGCCATATGAGAATTACATGTATATGCTGTTATTATACCGTATTACCAACATGACATGTTACCATTACAACATGAGCATGAAATGCTGTCAGAACTTGAGCTATCACATGAGCATATTGCCATTGTAAAAGGATCTTGGGAAGATGAGCACGACATATTGCCTTATGAGGATTACAAGTACATGCTGTTGTTATACCGTGTTACAAGTATGACTTCTTATCATTACAACATCAGTATGATACGTACAACTATCACATTACTATGGCATATTGGCATTGAAACGAGAACTTGACAGGTTGCCATTGTAAGATGAATATGACATACTTCCCTGGTAAGATGAACATGACATACTGTCATTATAACATGAGCACGAGTTTTGTTACTATACAGTAGCATGAGCATGGCACAGCATTATCACATAAGCTATTGCCAAGCATGACATGTTACTGTTTTAATACCATTACCGTATGAGAATTGTATGCTGTTATTATGCAGTATTACGAGCTTGACATGTTACCATTACAGCATGAGCATGCCTTGTTTTCATAACTTGATCATCTCGGCATGACAATGTGCCACTATCAAATGAGCATGACGTACAGTATTCTCATTGACCCATGAACATGACATATTCTCATTGTACCATAAACTTGACATATTCTCCTTATAACATAAGCATGACATGTTACGTACATGTACCATGGTAAGTTCATTACATGAACTGGACAAGCTGCCATGGTAAGATGAACACGACAAGGTGTAGTATGAGAATGATATTTTGTTACTAGTATGTAGCACGATCATAAGACATTATCATTATAACATGAGTATGCAATGCCATGCCATGACATGGAGAGATTATCATATGGTAATGAGATGCATGTAGTGCCATTGTCACATGAACTTGACAGATTGCCATGGTAAGACGAACATGACATGCTGCCATAGTAAAATGAACATGACATAACACGAGCACGTGATTTGTTACTACACAGTAGCATGAGCGTGACATTAGCATAGTAATGCATATTGTCATTGTAACATGAGCATGGCACAGCCTTATCACATACGCTATTGCCAATTAAGCATGACATGTTACTATTTTAATACCAAGTAATACCTTTGTAACATTTGCCAATACTGCACGAGCATGACCAGTGACCAGTGGCAATACATGACATTTTGCCATTACAACATACTGTAAGTTTGGCAAGTTCCTGTACTGTATACCTGTACTGTATACTGTACTGTTCCTGTACTGTATACTGTACTGTTCCTGTGCTGTATACTGTACTGTTCCTGTGCTGTATACTGTACTGTTCCTGTGCTGTATACTGTACAGTTCCTGTGCTGTATACTGTACAGTTCCTGTGCTGTATACTGTACAGTTCCTGTGCTGCATACTGTACAGTTCCTGTGCTGTATACTGTACAGTTCCTACGCTGTATACTGTACTGTTCCTGCACTGTATACTGTACAGTTCCTGCACTGTATACTGTACAGTTCCTGTACTGTATACTGTACTGTTCCTGCACTGTTATACATGTACTGTATGTACATGTGTAGTGTGTTGAGAAAGTTTATTACTGCGACTTTGGGGGTTTTATAAGCTTTTTTGGCTCACCTCTAGAATTGTTAGCGTGTCAATTCTATAGATGTTGAGGTGCCATTTGTTTGGCTCGTGGTACTGACCACTCGCAAATAGCAATGCAGTAGAGAATTTGTCTTACACCAGCAGACTTGAAGTTGTGCGGTCAGCGGTTGCTTCCCTTATTTGTCGGTAATCGCCTTAAGACGTCAAGGCAGGATTCCCATCATTGGTTGTGAAGGATGTCATCCTCAATAAACTTTTTTCGTGCTTTTTTTCCTTTCACTGTGTTAGTGTGATGGATTAGGCTCCACTGCCCGCACTGTCCTCGCCAATTTTTATTTATAAGATCAATATTATTATTCGCCATGAGAGGCTGGGGAAGGGAAGTTGACGATGCAATCAATAAGACGAAATCCTCCAGCGATTAATTGAGCCATGAATTTATTTATTAGGCGACGACTTGGCCCCATAATGGCCTATTAATCAGGGAGTTGGTCGCAATTAAATAAGGCTATGTTCTAGCAATAGTTGGACAAATAAAAGTAAATGAGCTTTGAACAACATGTTCAGCCATGTCATCTAGATACCATTGCAAATTAATTTCTATAGGGATTGCTACTTGAGATTGAAAAATAAGGATATACTAAATTACTAAGAAATGTGCCCTTCTCCAAATATGCACCAACTATGCATGTCCCAAACCTACTTTTCTAGGAGACAAGAAAGGCACCAGTCCTTCAGCTGCCCCTAACCTCCAGGCAATCACTGCCAGCCTACGAGCCGTTATGAGAAGCCCACTTTCTCATAGTTTCTGTGTTGGAGCAGGGGCGATACCGAAGTCCCCCAGATTTAATTTTTTCATGTGTTGCTTGCTGCATTGGGTACACTGTATACGTTGGGTACTTCAGGTCCCATTGGCTTAGGATAAAAGCTCACAAACAAACAACACTTCAGGTCCCACGCCAAGTACCGAGAAGGTCATTTTAATGTAATTTCTTTTGCTGCCCCTAACCTCCAGGCAATCACTGCCAGCCTACGAACCGTTAGGAAAAGCCCTCTTCCTCATAGTGTCTGTGTGGGGGCAGGGACAATATCAAAGTCTCCCAGTTTTAATTTTTTTCATGTGTTAAAAATCTCTAACAATCCATATTTCAGGTCTCAACCCAAGTACCAAGTAGGTCATTTCAATGTGCAGTAATTTCTTTAGCTGCCCTCAACCTCCAGGCAATCACTGGCAGCCTACGAGCCGTTAGGAGAAACCACTTTCGCATAGCAGGGGCAATACCAAAGTCCCCCAGATTTAATTTTTTTTAATGCGTTGTTTGCTACATTCTGTACATTTGTGTACGTTGGGTACTTCAGGTATCATTGGCCTACGTTAAAAATCTGACAAAAAACAATTAACACTTCATGTTCCAAGCCAAGGCCTTGAAGATGTTCCCTTCCGGAAGTGCCCTAACCAGCCCCATTTGTCGACTGTGGCACGACCTTGGCCGAGGCAATGTCAGGTTTTGAATTTACGATTGCGCATCGCTCGTAAATTGGCTCACACAACATAAATTAGTTGTTTGAAAGAAAAACAGATTCCCTCTCCTGGTGCAATTCCGAGCCACTAGCACTTCCATTCCGTGTCCCAATCCCGGTTTTATCTTCCTCCATTTCCTCCGCAAAATCCAATCATCAGCGCCCTTTTCAATCGCTCTCCTTTAATCTGCTTTCGCACGACATTCTTCGCCAAGTGCGGGGTTTTCCCCTCTCCATCCCAGGGTGCGACACCATTGTCCCCCAAACGTGCCATCGTCTGCTGGAGACTATGCATCTTGAAAACCCAATTTCCCAACCCTGTGCTGAGAGCCTGAAATTATTGCATGGGTTATCCAAATCCCAACAAACAGCCCACAATAACGACCCTGGAATAAGGGTTTCCTCGAGCTGATGTACTGTGGGGTGTACGGGTGGATGTACGGGTGGATGTAAAATGTCCCTCGGGGACATAGAATCCAGTTAAAAACGTGGGAATTAACTCGAAGAAAACGTGTATTCTTTTTAACATAGACGTTTCTGTCAGTTTGGACGTTTTCGATTTTTGCATTCGGGATTTACATGGTAGTTTGTTTGAAATGGGGGAAGTTTGGAATGGTTGTCCGTAAAAGACATACACATTTGGAATTGTCGAAATAGTGGTTTGGAATACATGTAGTTTAAATAACGTTTCGAAGACGAGCAACTTTAGGAGTTGATTTTGGCTATTTGTTTGTTAAACACGAGTAAACTTGGGAAGTTTTTGTTCGAGTTTTTGTTTGCCAAAGACAAGTAAATATGCAATTGTTTAAATAACAGATTGTCAAAGACCAGTAATTTTGGAATTGCTCAAGTATAGCTTGCGAAACATACATGGAACATGCAACTAAGTTTGGAATTGTTCCAATAATACTTTGTCCAAGACAAAAATTGGAATTGATAAATCAGTAAACTGCAAAAGACAAGTCATTTTTGGACATGTTCGAATGTTTGTTTGTCAAAGACAAGTGAATTTGGAATTGTGCAAATAACAGATTGTCAAATACCAGTAATTTTGGAATTGTTCAAGTAATAGTTTGTCGAAAGCAAGCTTTGGAATCGTTAAACCATTAGATTGTCAAAGGCAAGTAAATTGTTCGAGTTCTAATATTACAGTAGTTTGTTAAAGATACAGTACATGTACATTGCTTGTAAATTTGGAATAGTTCAAAAGTGCATTGTTTAAATATACTGTACATTGCAACAGTTCAAATACAGTTGACGCAGCTGAAATAATCGATTGTCAAAAATAAATAAATGTGGAATTCTTCCAGCAGTACTTGGTCAAGGGTACTCAGATTTGGAATAATTCAAATTACTGTTTATCAAAGCTTGGTAAATGTGGTATGCTTCAAATAGTTGTTTGCCAATGACAAATGCACTTGAAATAATCTGTCCGAAACAAGGAAATTTATATTAGATGAAATACTTGTGTGTCAATGACGAGTACATGTAAATATTCAATTGTTTAAATCTGGCATGCAGATAGTTCAGGCAGCAGTCTATCAAAGACAAGTACTTTTGGAAGATTTGAAATAATTGTTTGTAAGAGATACAATGTAGGTTAAGTCGGAATGCAGGTATTTCGAAAAGCCATGGTTTTAGAATATCGAAACAAATTACAGCACAAGGCACAGGCCTCGATACCTGTCATTACATTCATCAGTATTCACGTCCCTGGCGAAAAATCAAACAACATCTTACCATCCCACAACCCATTAATTAAATTTATTTATTCATAACACCCATTTTTAAGTTTGCTATTTGAACGAGGCCCTGTTGTTGATCAATTAGGTGAACTGCATCTCTCCCATCCGCATTCAATCAATTGATTAATCTGGTTAATGCCCTCATGATTATTTCGTCAGAGTGCGTTTAAGTAATTAAGATGCAAATGCCCAAGCGCCCCTGGTGTAGACTAATGAACGGGCGCCATAATGGATGGTAATGGCCGTTGCATTAATTAAGTCAACACCTTAATTTATTTGCCCAAAGACGAAGCGTTTGTTGAAGGCGGTGCCGATGGGCTCAATTGGAAACGAGACCGGTTGAAGGTTACAGAGGTCACCAACTATCTCTTGCACCATCTTTTGATGATAAAGCCTCATTTGCATACTTAATCGGTTCATTAATTAATTGCGCGCCCGTAGGTTAATTGCGAAAATCCAGCGCTGGTGGTGCATGAATACTGCAGTTCATTCTTAAATCCAACCATATTTGTATTTGTTATTGCCAGATTCATCCGAAAATGCCAGGGGTCATGGTGGTGCAAACCGAAAAATAAATTAGGCCGGGTCAGCCTGAGGTCAGGACAAGCCTTTCTTGGACTGATAACGGAGTTCGAAACTTGGGGCGTTCTAATATTGGCAGTGCTAAAAATAGTTTAAACTACACTGTATGTAAAAATCGGCTAAACTGTGGTGGGCTTCTTAGGTTTAGTTTTGGTTGGGAGATGGGTTATGTACTGTTAGGTCACGTTAAGTATGGTAAAGCTCACAAAAAAAACGAAACAGCAGAAAAAAGAATAACTTCTGATAGGTAACAAATAAAGTAACTTCCTTTGAGGTGAATTTGAATGTTCTAAGATGTGAATGAATCCAAGGCGTGAAGTCTACGACTATAATGTTAATATCATTACTTTTTCATAACGTACATGACCCGTATTTCATGTCATGGCTTTTCAATGACTTCCAATGCCAGTGGACACGGGAAATTACAAATCTCAACTGATGTTTGAAAATATTCTAGTTGAAATAACAGCTTTACTGTATTGGGTGGAAATCATGGTTACAGAAATGAGCATACAAGAAAGTAGCTCTTGTATAACTAACGAAAACGGAAAACGTGAAAAGTATAAATTCCGTCAGTAGGAAATATTTTGTGCAAGTCCTAAAATTGTTAGATAACAACAAAGGAAAATTTCTTTGAGGTGAATTTGACTGTTTTACAATGTGAATTAATCCAAGGCAAAAATTGCTTGATCACAATGAATATCTTGACTTTTCCATGACTTACATAACCTCATGGCTTTTCCATACTTAGAGCCATTAGATGACTTGTAAATAGCAAATTCTCACACATGTTTGACAGTATTCTCTTTGAAATAAAATTATGATATACAAATCGTATTAGAGAAATGTGCATACAATTTAGATGTATTAAATTAAGATACGCATTTTTATTTATATGAGGATTTTTCCATGACTTCCATGAATGAGTATCGAGTCATGGCTTTTCCATGAGTTCCAATGCCAGTACAAAAATCATGCTGAGAAAAATATGCATACCAAAGTTAAGCTAAAATGTATTTTTTTTTACTTTTAGGTAACCGAAAATATTCCAAAATTCCCTGTCAGAGTATGGCTTCGTAGAGGAGAAACCCCATGGGAGTTCGATCGTTACAGATATTTTTGGGTTTTTATGAACCAGGGGCAGGGTGGTCAATCACGCTGAGCACAGATGCCAGACCTGATTGCCCCTTTTGTGAGTTTTGGGGCTAGTGGAATTATTGACGCAATAATCGTAATGCAAATGCACAATCTATAATGGATGCTATCCATTAGGTCCACCTTCAACAATGATTCATTTTAATCTCTTTCTCCCTAAATGGTTGCATTCCCACCACGAATAACTGGTGCTATTGCCTCGCCTATTCCCAGCCGGTTGGGTGCATGACATGCATGGTTACCTCGGTCAGTATTTCTGTACAGAATTATTTTGAATGTAAACGTTGCTAGGTGACATGCTGGAAAAAAAGCCAAATATTTCGCATTTTGCCCTCACTGCTTTGGTATCTTAGCTTTGCAAGCATGTGGCCTGTGTGAAAAATATGAAAATTAATACGTGTGTGAAAAATATGAAAATTCATACATGTGTGAAAAATGTGAACTCGGTAAAAACTGGTTAAAAATGACAATTTATGTGAAAAATTCATTGCAAATGAATTCCACTACACATCCAGCGTAAAGCTGAGCAATTCAGGTCCTTGATTTCATAAAAAAGCGTGCTAAAATTTGATTCTTTTTATCAATTTTTTTTTTTAAAAATTTGTATTTTGAAGACTAGTATTTCTAGGAATCATCGCTTTTTGGAAAACCAAATACTCCTGCGGCGTTCTCTTAGCTATTGTCATACAGTATTTACACCCATAAAAGCAAGCTGAAAGCCACCATTTGTGGATTAGTTATTGTAAAAAAATTAGCTATGGCGATCTCAATATAGTAGGTGGGTCGCGGTACATAGTTTGAGAGCTGCTGTAACAGCTCTTGAAGATGCTTAATTTTTTCAGAAATATTGAGTTAAAAATATGAAAAAATCGGATATTTGCTTGTGAAAAAATGTGAAAAACCCAGATAATTGCATGTGAAAAATATCAGATGCTTTGTTGTGAAAAATTTTATACCACTTGGCCACATGCCTGAGCTTCAGACCTTACTGGAAATGTCGCAGAAAGCAGTTTCTGGTTAATTTCGAAATAGCAAATTTGAGAAATGCTGGGTGTTTTTGACCATTTCCAGCTGTGCTCGTTCTCAAGGATGAGTCAGGCCTGATGTTTGTCGGAGATTTTTGGTTATTGCCTACATCGGCGTAAAATTGAATGATTACAGAAACGGTTTACAAAGGGAGGGAAAATAGGGACATAAATCGAATAGGGAGGGAAAGAAGTTGAAGATGGTTGCAATGCAATGATGAGGGATGATGGTGGAATGGGATTTCTGGTGGTGAAACTAAGTTTCCTAATTTTTTTGCTTAATTCCAAGCTGTAGTAAGCCTAACATGTGATGGAAGTTTGTTTGGGTACTTACATTGGTTTGCTGGATAAGCCGATGGCCTAGTAATGGCACTTGGGGTATATGCAGCAATGCGATAGTACTCAAGTTTATGAAATGTTGTATTGATAAGTGTTTGGAATATTAAGGCCGAAGACCGACAAGCAAGATTTAGGAGGAGTTTGAAAGAGAAATGGGAAATGGGTATTGCAATATGGATATTTAACATGTCTTAAAAATACACTTAAACCAAGTCACACCCAAATCCTCTGCGGAATCTCAGAAAAGCCTGTTTAAGATACCTCAAGCTGTATACACGCCATATGCAGTTTACTTTAAGCTAGCTGATGTGACTTGAAACAACCACTATGCATATTCTCAACTGAAGTACAGGTCTGCCCGTCCAAAAATTGTTCATAGAATTCTGCCGGACATATGCGTAAAAAAGGTTTCAGAATTACTGTGACTTTTTCTGCGTGTTTTTTATGCTGACATTCTGCAAAATGTTCTCTGCAGAGAGGATTCAGCAGTTAGTTAATTTCACTTGAAACACTTAAGAGGTCCTCCTATTCCTAACTCAAGATATGATAAACAGGTTTACATGCATGTTTTAAAGATGTTAACTAGATTAAGGTACATGTATCATAACATATACATGTACATGTAAACGTAAACGTAGTGTTATTTTATTGGAGATGGTTCAATTATAACATGAGCTGTTGCACTCATACATGTAATTTGGTCATGCCATGCTGGCATTCATGTGTTTAGAATGTTACGGTTGAATATGGACAAGAACACGTTGAGATTAGGAGTAGCGTAGATTGGTATAGGGGTAGCATTGATTGTTAAGGTGGGCCATTTGCCAGAAAAGTGTGTGTGTGTGTGTGTGGGGGGGGGGGGGGTGTATTTCCATCCTAATATCGACACATTTATATTACATGTATTTTATTGAAGAAGCTGTTGCAAGTCATTGACCGACGATTTATGTAATGATATTTTGGGCTGTATGATTTACACCATTGGGAGGGTTGAAGTTTTGGAAGGTGAGTCACCATTGGAAGTGAGTCATTCCAATTTTAATGGAATTGGGGTGCAAAGGTCTGAACCGTTGCAAAAATGCATCTTATGAAGCACTAGATGTGAATTGTATGAGTTATCTAACATGAAAATTATTTTGCCACTGTGTTATTTAGTTAAAATGCAATGAAAGATTGTCTTTACAAATTCCACGTTTCCAAAACCTGACTACCCACATGAAAAGGAAATGCATTGCAAATTGGGAAATGTACTGGAAATGTATTTTGCGGCAAGACATTCACAGCAAATACATTTCTAAATGCATACAGCAATGTATTTTAGTAATGTA
>JAQGAF010002863.1:0-20131 GCA_034687865.1 Kryphioiulus occultus
AAAATTGTATTTCTTTAAATTTAGGGCCCCATTTTTGAAGTATGCTACAGGCCCCGCGCTAGCTTGATCCGGCCCTGGTTGCACCATTCTTTTTTGGCGAATTAAAGGCTCATAATGAGCTTGTTCAAGCATGTTATTACCAATTAACAATTTGATGATAATCTTCCAGACTGCAGGCTCTGCAGTCTTACCTATGCAGAAGGTAGCCTATCTTTAGCCTATGGTGACATGGAAGAAATTGTCCAATTTGGCAACAGGTCAATTTGACTTCTCTTCTTTCCCACTCAACCCCTCCAAAACATGAATAGCCAAGGAGTAATTGGGTAGCATTGAAGAAAATGCCACCCCTATTACAATCAATGTTGTGTGATGTCCTTTGAGTACATTTAATGAGCACGTTATGATCTCGCATGGTTGTAATGAGTGAATAATGTACCACTAACAAATGGGCTGCAGTTATTGGGGAAAATGTGCGAACCAAAAATGCTCAAATAAGAGCCTCGACAATGGTATTTGGTAAGGGAATTTTAATTTGAGCCCTTGGTACAGCAAGGTGCTGCCAAAAGGAAGTCAAAACCAACCATCCATTCAAACAGTAGTATAGGGGATACAGGTAATTATCTGAGGGTTGCTGTGTTGGTGTCAATTTGAGGGCAGGTAGCAAAAGTTACCTCCAAGAGCATGGAACACATGCAAAAATTGGTACACTAGAACCTGTCTAAACAAATACTATCAATAGTAATACCCTCTCTAAACTAATGTCAGGTGCCAGTCCCGGCGTTGGACTCATGTTAATTCTATTATTATATCTCCATAACTCGATATTCAGTAATTTTTGCATTGGTTTTTATTAATCCCACAACTTTCGCAAACTAGTTCTACGGTTTGTGATGCAAACTAATACTAGTTGGGCCTTGACCAACAGACTGTGTCTTGGTGCTCTTTTTGAAATTTAGTGGCAAGTTTACTAATAAATTTTGGTTCAGTCCTGCTCGAAGTTTGTTGAAGTTCTCGGCCAAACAAAATTTAGCTTATGAAAAATGAAACTGCTTTTTGAACCTCCTGTCCTCAGAAATCTTTCTCCTCAAAGGTCATTGCAGTGGCCAGCTGCCATTGAAAACAAAATAACTCCAAAAGTTGATTCAGTTGTCCCACAACCCGTTTTTAGCGCCTCTGCTAGGCATATAATGTGATACACGAAGTTCGCAGACTTTAAATTTAATGAGCAAGTGCCATTGACCTTTCGTGTTTCTTTTCAAGAGGGATCCCCGCCCTGGCTGTCTTTCTGGTATTTCGGGTGGAAATTTTCAAGGCGTGCACGAAGAGCAGGGTTTACATGAAAAATTTATATTTCTCAGTGGGATCTTCTGGTAACCGAAGGATCTTGACTCCTCGCCAGGTACGATAACTGGAAAACCTGACCTCTTGTAAGAAACAGATGGCCAGCCCATGGTGCCATGTTAGACGTGATTTATGGTTGAATAGGATTTGGTAGAAAACGAGATAAATGAGTAATTGAAGACTGAATCGTGGGGTAGTTTTGCAAACTTTATACATATATTTTTCTTGGTAACTTGGTCAACAACACGTAAATAATTTTGCCGAATTGTTGGGCTGTTTAGCGGCTTCAGAGTGTACCACTAGTTGATGGACTCATGAAAAACTGATAAAAATTAAATAGTTGGTATCAAAATGTACCAAAACTATTTCACGTGGGCATGTTTCTTTTTGAAGAGGTTTGTTCAAGCAATCTGCAGATAAAATGCAGTTTGATTACATGACACTTGCTGCAGGCATGTTAATAGACGGACATCCTCTACGCTCAAATTCCTGGCTATTTAAAACTTGAACATTGAGCTACGATTCATTCAATAGCCACGGTGTCAAAGGCAAGCTGGCAGTTTTTTCCCCCCAAAAGTTTGGTTTTGAACAAAGCGTTTCGAAATCACCCCTTATGTGTACGGTGCACACAGCAAGGCGATGTCAGCGACGCATTGCACTTAATTTCAGTTTCAAAGTGCTTTTTTGAATAACTAACAGGGTTAACCAGGTTTCTGATCAAATCGACATAAAATCAACCAGTTATCAACTCCAGTAAATGCTAATGGTGTTGCCACCTGAAAGAAGTCTAGGAACCTATAGAATTTAACCAAGTGTGACATACACTACGTTTACATGCAAACGTAGTTTACTTAAACCAAGAATCTTCGTATAAGTCATGCATGTAAGCGCGTCTTGGCTGCTTTTACTTGATTTTATTGGCTTGATTCGAGAAACTGCAAGGTGGTGGTAACTTGATCTAAGCCGCACACGTCACATAAACTGTAACGAAACGAACAGTTTACTTAGTTAGTGGTAACTCTAAAACCAGATCCGAATTTGTCCACCAGGGGGCGGCGTATGTTAACCCGATAGCTTTCGTGGTATAATGTGCTCGTGCAAGACCTTCTCGGTGCATTTTCAGTATGTAACCAACTGAATTTTTAGCACATTTTCAGCATTATTATCGGCATTTGCTGTATCTGGTTTGAGTAAACTAGTTTGTTTGTTTGTTTGTGGAATTTTTAACGTTGGCCTACTTTCGCACCTATTGGGCCCATCACCAACGCCAGGGGGCAGACCGTCCACCTGGAAATTTAGCCGCAGGGAGGAATACGCCCCCTGAGGGATCTTTAACGTGCGGAGAGCAAGGGGGATCCGCACGGGACCTCGGTTTAAACTCTCATCCGAAAGAGCCGCCACACAGGAAAAATCGCCTGCCCAAAATTTTTCCGCCGACCTCGGCCGGGATGCGAACCCGCACACTCCGAGGTCCATATGGTGACAAACTTAAGTGAGGTCATGTAATCCAGCATCTGCTTAATCTAAGTGACTGCTTAACTTATTTCTGCATGTGAACATAGTGATTGTGACAAAGCGGTGATAGGGTCGGTGTGGCTCTGAAACAGTCCATTACATTAACTTTGATGCAACGACACGCAACTACTTCCACGATGCAAAAACAGCCAGTTTTGGCACCATGAATGTTTTAGCATTTTGCGAATTTGCACATTCTTCTGTTTCGTGCTAGGTGGATCTTTGCCGATAATTGGTTAGACCCGAAGCCTGCACGTAACTCATCACCTGTTGATGAAATCTCGACGTACGTAGGTGGTTCGCACTGTTTCGTGATGATCTCGCCGTACCCTCGCTGTTAACCCAGTGAACTTTTTGGAGATTTTTCAGCCCTCCTGTCGAGGAATCGTCTGCTGATTTAAGCAATTTACAGATTGGTACAAGATGCAGACAACGGTGGGTGTGCAGTAATTTGCCAGTGTCTGAATTCTGCCATTAAGTTCAATTTCAGTGTCCTGTTCGTAATAAGGGGTCACGGGCTTCCCGTGGGCGGTAAGGACGAATATAGAGGTGACATAGCGAGAATTGTGCCAAGAAGTGACTGTTGTGCCACTTGTTTGGCCACTGAATATGCGCCGAACAAAGGGCGATTACAAGCAGGATCCATCGGTGTGACCCTACATGTAGTACAGCTGTTTTTGGGCAGTCTTTGTAAATTATGTGCTTCGCAAACTTCTGGGCCATTTTACGCCAATTTAAACATTTGTAACGTTTCTTGTCTTTTGTGATCTTAAACTGCTTCCTGTTTTATCTTAGTCTACTCTACGCTCCAAAATAGCCAAAAACTAGGAAATGGAACAGCGTGCTATGTTTAATATAATAGCTAATTTCTGTAAAAACGAGGCCAGATTGAGGGATTTTTCAAATGATTTCATTGGTTGAGACCTCTCCAAAATAAATATCAGCCGTGGAATTTGCTGGTGACGATTTTTGTAAATAAGAGGTCATAACTGCGTAAGCTAATATTGAGAAAAAAAAATCGCGAAATACCAAGTTATGGGTTCGAGGGAGTTTACCACTAGTTTCTTGCAAATTGTTATACCAACATGACTGCTTTAGTGAATTTTCACGATTAATTTCCATATTTATTTCCATATGGATGGAATTTTAGATATTAATAAGGGGAATTTTGATATTAGTGAGGTGCTTTTTAAGATCAGTGATATTAATAAGGACCTTTTGATATAAAATAAATTGGTGGGAACGTGTTTGGGACTTTTAAGAACTTTTAAGAGCTTTAGTGAATTTTCCTGACGTTTTTCATATTTAAGGAATTAGGTATGTTAATAAAAGAATTTTGATTATTAATACGTTTGGGATATTATTAAGGGAATGTGGGATATTAATAAGAGCAGTTTTGATGTCAATGTCGGACTCTTCCGATGTTAATGAGGAAATTTTTGTTATTGATAAGGTACCTTTTGATACTAATGAGGGAATCTTGGACAATAATGAGCGAAGTTTGGGTATCTATAAAACACTTTTGATATCTGTAAGGGATTTTTTGGTACAAATTAGCGACTTTTTGGAATTAATGACGGGTTTTTTGATGTATATACTTTTGACATTATTTAAACAAATTGATGGGTTTTAGTCAATTTTCCTTACACTAATAAAAACCGTGAATCTTTTTGAAAAAAATCCCACTGCCATTTTTTGACCTTCCTGATAATTTGCCCGCATTTCTCAACTTTTTCCAAAATAAATTGCCTCGGAATTTTTCGTCGAAATTGACCAAGATGCAACATTTCCCAGCAGGTGGCGCAACACTGGCGCCATCTATGAGGCGTGTCGCGCAACTGGCATGAATCACCCATGGATGGGGTAGCAAAAACAGCTCGTAGCCACCCTTTTGGCCCACATTGATATTAATTTTGTCAAGTCATAAGAAAGCTAAAGAAGGCGAGGGAAGGATCAGGAGGTCAAACGTGTTCTCGCTACACTCGTGCCACCTGTCGTTGTTCTGGGTCAAATTTTGCGTGGGACGATTTGGGCAGGGTGATCGATTAGTTTTTTTCAGATGTGATGGTGGGTGGTGGGGGGCTTACATAGTCTCGTAATTGGACAATTGACGCCCTCCTCTGGCTCCAGACCTATTCTGGGCCAATGTCAGGACAACCTCAATGGGTTTTAAACCCACGTGTGCGTCTGGACCACGTCGTGTCAAAGACCTACCGACCAAATTTGTGCTCCAGCTCAATGAGTAGGTGCGTGGCAGCGTCAGATAAATCTCGTCCAAAGTCCCTAAAAGGACAACGAAAATGTTTCCAGAAAAAAATAAAAAAATACCTGGAAATTGCCAAGTTACAATGAGTTATGGTCTGCAGATTTTCAGCCTGAATGAAATGTTGAGGAAGTCGTTGATCAAACTTATTGTAAAATTTACTGACTTGTCTATATAAACAAGGAGTATACAAGAGGTCTGTCTGGACCACTTTTTCAAGTGGCAACTAACTTCCAACAAACCTTAAGTTATCGTGTTGGCAAAATCAAAACATTTTATTACGTGAAAATAAAAAAATGAAATTAATGAAATTTTTGGCAAAATTAAAAACATTTATGACATGAAAATAAAAAGCAAGCTATATTAAAGAAATTGTTTGGTAAAATTAAAGCCTTTTATTCCAAAAACAAACGTAATAAATTGAATGCAAAATCATTCATCAAATTTGTATTCATGATTTTTGCTACATTTACGAAATTTTTGTCTTGTTATCATCTAAAAGTAAATTTTTAAAGCAAAATTAAAACATGAAAATAAAAAAGGTAACTAATTCAAATTTTTTATCAAAATTAAAAACATTTATGTCGTGAAAATAAAAAGCTAGCTAAATAAACGAAATTGTTTGAGAAATTAAATCATTTCATTACAAAAGCAAATGTGATAAATTCAATGCAAATTATTTGACCATGAATATGATTATGACCATGGTCATACAGTAGTTGTTTCGCTATTTAGCAAATTTTGTATTCATAATTTTTGCTGCGTTTACGAAAATTTTCCGTGGTTATCAACTTGGAGCAAATGTTTTCTACTTGACTATAGCCAGGAGAACCTTTTGTGTCACTTAACATGTCATTAAAATCCTTGAAAGGTCACACAATTTGTATTGGAAGTCCATTTCAAATTCAATGTATTGCCTCAAAGTCAGCAAAAATTGAAGGGAGGTGGACAGGTCAAGGGTTAACTCGTGAAGAAAGGTGTACTTGCTGGAAATGTCTGAAGTCATTGATTGAATTGGCTGAAGTTACTGATTGAAGTCCACTGTAGTTAAAAGGTGACGTTCATGAAATCATTGCAAAGTCCATCCTCATTCTCAGACTGCGGACTTAAAGACTACAGTGGACTTCAAAACTTTCTAACTTTGTGTTGTCTCTGGGTGACGTTCTGGACTGTCCTGGTTATCAATTTAGAAAGTCCTTGAAGTCCCTTTGCATTCTTTGAGGTCTCGATGCTGTCCTGACTTTGTTTAAGTAGTGTTTTTAAATCCCATTGAAGTCCTTGAGTCTCGGTACTTTTCCGACTGTTGAAGTCGAGTCTCTTTTAAATCCCATTGAAGTCTTACTGACCCTGTACTCCTTAAAGTCCCTTTGCACTCCTTGAGGTATCGATACTTTCCTGACTTGGTCGAAGTCAAGTCTATCAATCCTGTTGCAGTCCAGCAAAATACCTGAAGTCCTCAGTCAGGGGCTTGAGGGATGGGGGTGATATCCATTCTATTATCACCTCAATCACTACCCTGATTTAATATTTTTTTAATCTATAAACTAAATTATTGAAAGAATTGATGAAATACTATTATAAGGATTTTACGATTTTCATAAATGTTCATTTTAACGAAACCAATTTTCGATGTTTCACAAATAGTTTCGTTCTAATGGTCCAATTAGGCGAACGGATTTAAATTTTTTTTAATGGACTACATGTAGTTTTTACGTGTTTTTTTTTCTGCCTAAATTTCTCTTTTTGCCACGAGTGGGTTTCTCCGCAGGCGGTTGACTGACTGGTCATTGCGGGGGTTGAACAACCCAGTGACATTGAAATGCGCACCGTTGCGTGCTCCACTTCGTTCCGCCAGGGTGCGCTCACACCATGCACTCGCAAAGTCCAATTGAAAAACACAAAAAGCCCAGTTTTTTGGTTAGCGAAAATTTTGATTTTCTGGTACACTGGGTTTGGACTGGTTTTCATAGACGACACCAGGGGGAGCCTAGGATGCAGTCTGCATGGAAGTTAAATGTTTGGTAGCATGTTCAAACATCATTCGTGGAAATTTGCTTCCCAAATTGTTTTTTGGATTTTTTATTCAATCGTTGCCTATGTCCTATTTGGACGAAATCGAAAATTTGAGCGTAGTGTGGGGGTACTCGATTTTTTTCACCTTCCGTAGAGATTTCGATTTGAAAGCCAGATTTCGTGACTGGTTGTTAGGTAATCAGTAATCTGCATGCTGGTTGTTTTTACCTTGTTTGGTCAATTTTTTTAGCCACTAATAGTGACCTAATCAGATTATCAGACATCCAGTATGACAAAATGGTGCCAATTCACCTACGCTTTTCCGCCATTATTCAGAGTGCCTACCGGTCATGCAATTCATGGAAAAGTCATGAAAGTTACATCAGGGTCATGGAATTCTTGCCTTTGAATGATTAATAAAATAAAAAATGCAGGTTAAAATTCATCACTTCTCATCCAGTTTTGCACAAAAAAAAATTCGCCTACGGCCTTTTCTCATGTCATCACTGTGGTTCTGAGTGTGTTTCTGAAAATCCATATTTATTGATGACATAAAACTTGAATGGCTCCATATTCTAATAACCCTGAAAACAGTTTTTGAAGTCATGGAAAAGTCATGGAGTTTGCAATACCAAATCCAGTAGACTCCCTGTTATTAATAATTGTTTTCACAAAACTGTTTTCAGAAAACTGCTGTTTTTAATACTTCGGAAAAACTGTTTCATGAGAATGTACCTGTCATTCTTAATGTTTTTACAATAATCCATTCAAAATTAAAACATTCCTTAAAGGTGATTTAATTGGCAATTGACATCTAGCTTTTTCTAAAATGTTAATATTCATTATTTCTGGTAGAGATTTTCAGAAAATTTGCCTACGGCGTTTCCTTTATTGTTAATACCAGGAAATCAATATTTTTAACAGAAATGTGTAAAATTCCTAATTTTTGTTCTAAAGATCTAACCAATCACGTTTCTTTATCGTTATATGATCATTTAAGTTTAATACTTAGTAATTTATCACGTAGGATTAATTGTGGCCTAAAATCCAGCATTTTACATCTATTTCCCCCCCCCCTTAAGTTTTGAAAACCATTATTATTTATGTAGTAGTTTTTTCAAATATTTGCCTATGGTGTTTCCATGATTATTAATATTAGGAAATCAATATTTTCAAATGTCTGTAAAATCCCTCATTTTTTATGAGTTTCTAAAAATGTCACTTCCTATGTTTTATTTATTAATATTACAGTTTCCTTTATTATTATTTTGCATATAATTGATTGTGGTCGGCATGAAATCCTTGTTTTACTAAAAAATTTCGCCTCTGTTGTTCTCAGAGAATCTCAGGGTTTGGTATCGTGGTGTTACAGGGTTCATCTCCATTCCTGCTAAACTGTCACGTTAACTTCTGAACATACTGTGTCCATGGTTGATGGTTCTCAGACGTTTTCCCCAAACATTTTTAATGTAATCGAAATGCGCCGTTTTCGGTCCGTTATTCACGAATGAAAAAATTGATGAAAATATTATTATGCAAGGAGCTTTACTCTTATGTTCGCACGGGTTGTTTTCTTTGTGGGAACATAGTTGCTAAATAATAAATCAACGCTTATTGACCCGTCTCGTCGCCATAATCTGTACCTGAGAACCGGGTCGATGGCTTCTCATAATTCGTGGATTTTTCGGCAAATGCGATATCATGGCGTAGCGGTTCACTAGTTTCAAATAGGTTGGCTTTGCATGAAATCCTTGTGCGATATGACGAATTGCATACACTACGTAGTAAAATGGGAAATTATTGCCAGTTTTTCTGGTGCTAAGGGGGTGTTATCGGATTCTTGAGTTCAAACAGCGAGTCAGCAACCGCACTTAATAATGCCAAAACCGGAAATTAACGACTTTAAAATTTTCAAAATCGTAATGATCCAATAGGAATGTGCTTCCCAAACGTTTTCCTTCATTACCCAAAAGTATTTTTTACACAATGCTGGTACTGTAATTAATTTTACGTGGGACCCCCTGTATTATCAGCACAATTGATTGGTTCCTTAAAACCATTCTTCAGGATACTGCCAAATCTACATAATGTACATTTTGTAAATTTTAGAAAGGCTGATGCATCATACTTGTTTTTTTTTCCTATAAATTTGTCAGCAGTCATGTCTTGAGCAAATTTCTAATTCAGGTTGTCTACTGGTCATGGAAGTCATGGGAAAAATGAAATTTACATCAGGGTCATGGAATTTTTGCCTTTTCATTTATTTGCAAAATAAAAATTTCGGATTAAATTTATCATTGTCACCTAGTGGTAGATGATAATGTTTCTGAAAATCGCCATTAAACTTGAACGACCTCATTTTCTAATAGGCATGGAAACTTTTGTGAAGTCATGGAATTTGCAATACCAAATCCAGTATGCACCCTGTATGTAATTACACCCTATACTGTCAGCAAGTAAAGCAATGTGGTAGTGGGCGATACTTTTAATTATCACAAGTTTCTCCAGATCTGGAAATTGAAGATGGCGGCATTAACACTCGTTGAATCTGCTTGATCTACTATTTCGTCCAGGAAGGTCATTTTGACTCTGATGGTTTCATTTTCTCAATCGAAATAAATCTCGTTCAAGGTACGAATGCAGTTTAATCGATCATTATCTCGCCTCCATCAATTGGTGTTGCGAAATGGTCAAATGGGCGATTTGTGGGTGTTTAAATTTATAGCAACTTTCAGCCCCGCCATCTTCACCCACATTGGGGAATTAAACCAGACTGAGGCAATAAATTCGTCGCTATTTTAATATTAAATGTGGAGCAACCACATCCGATTAGGTGGCAGAAAAAATAAATAGGCAAATTAGGCAATTGCCGTATATGGCTGTTGTTACTCATTAAGTGTCGATGAATTGAAACGTTAGCACCAGTTTTTGCTACCCTGTTGCAACGCAATTAATTAAAAAGGTGTTTCGTGGTTTTTAATCAGCGCCTGAAACCTTCATCGAACAGGATCGACCAATTTTTTGGCAATTTATTGGGACACCTTCTTACCCTTTTAGTTTTTTCTAAATTCAAAATAAAATTGGTTCAAAGGGTTGGTGCTGAGTAATTAATGCCAACGACCGGCCTTTTTCGCAATTTTATTTTAATCATTTCGAGGTGATTACATTTAGCAGTTAATTAGAGCTTCTGTGCACTTTACAATCGATATCCTCTCGTTTTTCCCTCTTTTGATATCTCCAAATTGTGCTAATAAAATATCGGAAATGAAGGTAGCTTAAAAAGCTTAAATTTAAGCTACCTTAATTTCCTACAATTTATTAACAGTAGCCTGTTGAGATTCTAATTTTGAAATTCATGGAATTTCAGGCAGGGTTACCACTTTCTGGAAAGTCAGGGAATGTCAGGGGAATTGAAATAGTTTGCATCAGACAATTGATTAGTGTATTGTCTTGTTTATAAAACTGAGGTAAAATCCATCATTGTTTTAAAAAAAAATCACGTGAAATGTCAGGGACACGACTTTAGAATTTGTGTGAACACCCTGTAGGGTCAAAGTTTATGTTCGATGATTATGCAGATCATGATGTTAGTATATTGTCATCACATTTTTCTTAGTTTTTAAAACAATTTCATGTAAAATGCCGGGGAAATCGACTTGAGAATTCGAGTTGACACCCTGTAGGGTCAAAGTTATATTCGATAATTATGCAGATCTTGGTGTATGGGAATGTTCGAGTATTGTCATCACAACATTGTGATTTTCAGGCCACCATCTCCAGCATTCGTAAACTCCATCCTCAAGTAATGACATCACCATTTACAGAAACACAATTCTAGTTGAATGCATTTTTATGAAAATTAGACCAAAAATGTTGGGTTTTATTTATTACACGAAAATAAGCTTACATTTTCCCAAGCCCACCTTTTTACGAAAATGTTGGGTATTAATCACAAATGATATTATATTTTTATAAAAATGACTGATTTTTATCACGTGAACCAACATTATACAATAAAATTATGGATATTAATCACACCAAAGCGCACATTTTCCAAAAATTATGGATTTTTAATCACATGAAAGATATTTTTACAAAAATGATTAATTTTAGCCAATAAGTCATAATGAAACGAATAATGTAAATAACAATACCGTAGGGAATATTTAGTTGCAAAACTTGATCACAAATGACGGATTCTAAGCCAATTTTTATGAAACATTAATGATGACGTCATCCTTTGGCTAACCCTCTTTAAGATGATATAATTTTTGAACATCACCCTCTCCTATTTGATGCTGAGTTTACAGGGTGTCTACCAGTCATGGACTTCATTAAATTTAAATTAGGGTCTTGGAAGTTTTCCCTGGATATATATATATATATATATTCACAATGTGGATTCACAAAATAAATAATTGGGTTGAAATTCATCATTTGTCATCCAGTTTCGCGAAACAAATTCTTACGGAACACCATTGCTGTATTTTTTAACTTTAATTAAGTTCATGGAAATCATTGCTGAAACTTCAGGTTATGCTGCTGAAAATGTTTCGATAAATCGAAACGATTGTGCTGTAGGTCAGCAGCAAAACGCCTCCGTCTTTTGTCCCCATAAATTCGTCCTAATTCTCATTATTTAACCTCGCCTGATGAATATTTAAACTACTGGTGGATTATCCTGGCAAATAATTCCAGCCATACAGGGTGTCCGAAAAGTGACGCAAACCTATTGGGCAAGTCGATCCTCGTTTACAAGATGGCCCACTTATAGACCCACTCACTTTTCGATTGGTGTCGACTTTTGTTTTTCAACGAAATAAATTCGCCACTTTCCTGGCATTAATTGTAAATTACTGACAGTATAAGGCGCCATTTGGGTGATGACCTCCAACGATGGTGGCGCCCTTATCCTGAAATCTAGTCTCATACCTACATGTATACGGTTGGCCACACTTCTGTCCACTTATTTTAATGCCGTTTATGATGTTGCCCATTTTCACGATCATTATTTCAAATGACTTAACGTCGTTTCCCCGCTCCCCTTCATCCAATTATTGATCAGTTTTTATGGATTTCACGTTAAATGTTCAAGCATGAATTCTCGCAGAGAGGAAGTTGCATTAACTAGTCGTACGTGGCCTGTCAAACCAATTTTTCACGTTAATAATTATTCACGCTCACTCGTAACAAATGCACAAGAATTTGGCTAAGTGGGTAGGAAGTAATATAGTTGCGAGTTAAGTTTAGTTCATGGTTATGGCTAACATAAGCAGTTTCCGAGTGGTAGGCCGCTGAAATCTGTCCAAACCTAATAACCTCTCTAAGCTAATATTCAGCACCGTTCCCAAGGATATTAGTTTAGATAGGTTCTACTGTACCTTTTCCAAAAATTGTTCCTCGCAGCTAATTTGTTTTTTTAAAGTAATTTTTGTGATAATGGTGAGACTATTACATTATACTATGTTTACATTATACTTGTCATTAAATCAGTTGCATAGTAGTGCCCGTACATGCACAGTTATACAGCGGAAACTTTTCAATATCTTTTTACATTGTTGGCAGATCTATTAGATGGTCTTAAGATGGATGTTATTTGTTATTTTTTGTGAAAAACTTATCAATTTATTCTGTAAGAGGTATATAGTAGAACCTGTCTAAACAAATATAAATATCATCGGAACTGGTGCTGAGAGGTTTTGACTTTAGACAGGTTCTACTGTAAAAAACAATTCAAAATTATTGAATATCAGGTTATGGAGGTTTATTGGATTCAACATGGGTCCCGCGTCGGGACCAACACCTGACATTAGTTTACAGTGGATATTACTTTAGACTATTTGTTTAAACAGGTTAAGCTGTAAAAACCAATTCAAAAAATATTGAATATCATGTTATGGACTGGCACCTGACAATAGCTTGTAGAGGATATAACTTTAGACCATATTTGTTTAGACAGGTTTTACTGTGTTACATGCACTCCTATACAAAAACAATTTTCCAGATATTGTATGATTGTTAAACCCAGTTTAGTTTCTTGAACCAAAAAGGTGTCTGGGACATAGGGTTGCTGCACTGATGAACTTTAAGGTTTCGCCAAGCAAGGATCCTCAAAAGCTGATGATACCTTTTAAAATGCTATCAAGCAGAAGGCTTTTATTTTTTAACTCCTTCTGTTTCGTTGTCTACCAGTTTCAACAAAAAAAATCGAGATTTTCCATCAAATTTCGAGAGAAAAAGCAACGTCAGCACCATGGTGCTAGTTTGCCCCACCAGGGGGAGATGGCAAAGGGAAATGCTTGATGAGACAATCTTGAAACCCGTAGCCAAAGAGCGTAACCATCGCGATATTTTGAAGAATGTTGTTGAACTTGAAAAAGTCTTTGAATGTTTAACATACATCTTTTTTCCCTCGGTAAATTAAAACTGAAAAGTGAAAAAAGGTAGAGCTGGCTCATTAATCACGTTGTTGTACGTGTGCCTCAACCAGAATATTTGTTGTGAGGGCTTGTTACCGTGTCCACGAAGTTGTTAATTTGAAGAAAAAATTGTTGAGTGCGATTAAGTGATTTTCCAAACAATTTCTTTCTTTGGTGTCAATCGCAAAATGTTTTATTGCTTTGAATTTTTGATGTACTGGTTTCCCAAACTTTACCCTAAGACGGCATTTGTATATGTACTCTCCCACAGGCTGATCTCCTAGACAGGAAAAGTCTAAGGAATTATATGTAGATTTACATCTAAAAAGTCAGGGAAATTCAACATAACGATAATATATTGATCGACACAAAAATCAAGTGAATTAGGTTAATTTAGCGACGGAAATTAATAATGACATTGTCAATTTAAAAAAGAACTAATATAAATTTGCTGTATCCTTTGGGAAAATGAAAAAAAACCTGGAAAAGTCAGGAATTCAGTACATCAATAATATTGACAGGGAAATTGGTGACATGGATTTACTTCGTTGACAGTAAAATTCAAGTGTTTCCTTAGGAAAAATGAAAAAAAAAACTGAAAACTCAGAGGAATTCAATACATCAATAATATTGACACCCCCCTACCACATGATATTAAATTACTGACAGTAGGGTACTCAGTTGAATTTAATTGAAAAGTGATATGCAATTCAGTGGAAGGAATTAATAATGAAATTGTCAATTTAAAAATATTATAAGTTTGCTGTTTCCTCAGGGAAATTGAAAAAGCCTGGAAAAGTCAAGGGTAATGTATATACATATACCTGGGAAAAGTCAGGAAAATTCAATACATCGATAGTATGTTGGTTGACACAAAAATCGGGAGATGCCATGAAATTCTGTGTAATAAATTAATAGTGAAATTATCAATTAAAACTAATCAAAATTTGCTGTTTCTTTAGTTGATAATGGGAAAGTCAGGAAAAATTGATTTAGGCCTATGTCAAAAAAAATCTGAGAAAATTCAACAAATCAATAATATGTTGACGCAAATTCTGTAGACGAAATTGTGAATGAAATTGTCAATTGACTAAAAACTGATCTACATTTGCTGTTTTCTAATGAAAATTCGTGCTCTGTCCTGTTTTCATATAACATGCAATAATTATAGCATTCTTTACATTGGCATATGCCATATTTTTGCATTTTAATTGATAAGGGTAATCGGGGAAATTTGTTTTAAAACCTGGTAAAGACATAGAAGTTGAAAATTTCATCTGTTGATGGGGACCCTGCTCTTGTCGCACATTTCAGGCCGCCTCCTAGATGGCGCTGGTAACTCTTGTTGATTGTTGATTAAGGTCGGTCGACCTTGAGGTCCTTGTGACGGTCCGTTGGCCGCTCATGCTTAAAACTGTCGTAAATTATTTCCGCAAAATTAAATTTCACGACCTCGCTCTTTGTTTTCATTCGCATTCAAATCGATTCAGAAACGCATAAAAAGCGACTCTCGCCCTATTATACCGTCACTTCCGGGTGTGGCGCTCGTCGTCGTCATATTTAAAAACATTTCTCGACTGTTTTTAATTTGAATTAATCGGGGTGGGTTTTCCAGCAGCGTGAAATCCTTCGTTTTTATAAGTTGGTCAGTTTTAGTCGATGACGAATGACCGTGAAATTGTCGCTGGTCAGTTGCATTCTCAGTTTTCTGGGTAAAGGGACAAAAATTGATGTTATGACCATTAATGTTGGTTTGTTGGAGAACCGGTATGGTCAGACCTGACATAGGTCATCACTTTAATGGTTCGTACCCTCAGGGAAAGTCAGGGAAATGTTGATATTTTGACATTTCACTATCATTTCTTATCATTTTCATTAATTTTCCTTATGAAAAATTCGCCTAAAATGCATTTTTGTTTAAAAAAAATTCGCATATGGTGTTTCCGTCATCATGAAGAATTTTTTAATATTTCAAAGAAGTCCTAAAAATGCAGTGTTTGAGCAGTGGTTTCAACCTCTAGTGGTCGAATCGTTATTAATATTAATCCACTAAAAATCCAATATTTCTTGTAATTTTTCAACAATTTCACCTATGGCAGTCTCTTAATTAATATTATCTTTTTCTTACAAAATTGTGGGCTAAGTTGTCAGGGTGGTCGGAAAAATTTGTTTTAAAACCTGGAAAGGTCAGGAAAGTCGACAATTTCATCTCTGGGGAAACCTCGATGTATAGTCTCCAATAGTCTAATGACCCCCTCCCCTAACAACTTTATGGTTCTTATATTTGCTTATATTTGCCAGAACCACCAATGGCTAAACTTTTGTTGTGTGGTTTCTTTGACACGTGTATATTAAAAAATGACCAACTAAATGAGCTCTAGGATGGTCTCAACAACAACATCTGCGGATGAACCTACTGAAAACAAATTTCACGCTGACCACCTGTTACTCGTACGACCGTGAAGGCAAATTTCACCTCAACCCCCTGTGCCATTTGTGAAAATTTCATTACCTAAGGAGGGCGCTGGGAAGTTCACTTAATATTGAAATTAAAGCGTAACACCCACTTCCAGTCTCAACATGAATATGAATGAAAACACGATTTGGGGTGTCCTGAGTCGAGGGCAGCTGGCGAGTTATCGTTTGGTATTTCTTTCGTGAAAACTGTCAAAAGCGTGATCCCGTGCGGTGGGGGTGGGTCACTTGATGCCCACGCTGCTTTGACCGGTCAGTCTCGTGGGTGGCGATTACGACCTCTTCCGGTTTTGCTATTCTCAACTATTAAAGGTCCAGTTAAGGTCAGAAGCGAATGTAGCTCAACGCCCATCATTGGATCGAAATGCCCACGCTTAATTTGGGTGAATGAGGCGATTTGACACAATTAATCGAGGCTACAGTATATTGAAGAAGTCCAATAAATGCATTGGGATCCTGGTTAGAAGTTAAATTTCAAGGATTGTTCCCAACAGTGATGACATAAGCGTTAACTGAGAACATGCCCAATTGAGCGAAATTAGTATCAAAATTGGACCAAAAATGATGGATTTTAGTTACTCAAAAGCACACTCCACATTTGCCACCTCATCCCATGTCGACATAATACTTCAAATGTAATTTTGTTACTTGGTGATGATACTAACACTTTCAAGTATTGTCATCATCTTATGGCGGAGGAGAAAATTTATAGAAATGATGTCATCACCCTTATGCTATAGCTTCCAGAATTATCTCTAAAATATTGCTTAATTGTCAAGTACCATTCATCATCATCATAGGGAGAAGGGGTTTGATTAAAGAAATGATGTTGGGAGTGAAGGGGAGGGATGTCCAATTTATGACGTCATCACTGCTGTTATACAAAACATTATATTAAAATTCGTCGCATGTCATCCAGTTTCGCAAATTTCGCCTGCGTCGTTTCTCTTTTGAAAATGTGCATTTGCGTGACTGAAATCAATTATTTATGCTAGAAATTATTACTGTAGGAGGGAGGTCTGAAAATCACGAAAACGTCATGACATAATTTTTGGACAGGATTCCCCCTAATTTGGAAAACCTGAAAATGTCTGGGAAATTCGATTCAAAAATCATGAAAATTCAACAAATAAATGTCAAATTTTATGCATTTGGTTAACAGCCACGGAATGGATTAAATCCCCCTACCAACGGGTTTTCACTTACTGATTGTTGGGTTCTGAGTTGAATTGAGTTGGAATGGAATGCGGAAGAAATTAGAAATGAAAATGTTAATTTCAAAATAATGTTTTTTTGATGTTTTCTTACGAAAATTTGTTTTGTCTTCTGTTAATATGCCATGTAATAAGCAATGAATTAAGCGTTGTTTATGTTGACATACCTCAGATTTTTTGAAATTTCAGCGATCATGGTGGTTAAGGAAATTTGTTTAAAAACCTGGAAAAACAGGGAAGTTGAAAATTTCATCTCTGGGGGAAACTTATGTTGAACGTACATGTATGTGAAAACGTCCTCGGCTTGGACATGAACTGAAATTTGAAAGCGAATTACCTGCAAGTACGTGTATTGGAACTGGACGGTTGGTCAACATCATCGTGTTTACATGTTGTTGGTGGTGTTCAGGGGATTCGGTTCTTGGAAATTCGGACACACTTCCTACTTTCGGTGCCTGGCATATGTACGCATTGAAGCTTACATTTCTCACCTTTCTTACCAAGAATAATTTTCTATTAAAACTAGGAAAACCATTCTCACCCCCACTCGATATTAGCGGCACCTGGCGTTGCCGAAGCAAACTCGATGCTTCACTATAATAAATTTTCCTCGGATTTTTCTTCGCATTTTGCGTTGGAAGAGGCGCCAGTTTTGGTTTCAGGTGAGCGAGGGCGCCATCCTCGCCGCCTTCTCTCGCCCAAAACTTACTTTAACTCAATCAGTTTCGTCGCTAGCTGTACATGTATTTCTCTACTCGTATCTCTGGCTTTGATCTGCACCCAATCGAGAGAATAGAGCCTGCGACGCTCCCATTCGCACTCACATTCGCATTAGTCGCTCACTCCGCACCGGTCGCTGTTTCTCCTACCTCTCGCGTTTGCGGACTTTTTACTAAATTGTGTTTATTCGTGAAAATATAATGGAAGAAGATGATTCAGTGATGCTCATCTATGGATTTCACAGGCCTCATCACAGGTGATTATCATTATTATTCCGTTCTTCGCAATGGAACGACGACGTTGTTCTGGAACTGCGCGTGACATCGTTCCGTTCGAAATTCGAATCTACTAATTTGGAACGCAGATAGGATTCCATTTTGAGTTCGATTTTATTTTGGTTTTTTGGTGTTGTTGTTTTGCTGTCGGATTTTTTCTGGCTGAGTGAAAATTTCTCGAAATAGTTTTTCGTGGACGAGTCTAACGACGTACGTGTTTGTTCCCTCACTGGTGTTCTGCACGCGTCTCCGCAAATACGCTTCGACGGGGATGTATCACCAGTTAGACGCTGCGCAATGGATCTGTTCAAGCCTGGCGTTGGTTGGTAATGTCAAACTGAAGAAGACTTTATTTGAAAACGTGTGAAAGTACGCTTGCGTGCAAAAAAAATCGAGTAAGAACCAAATGTCAAATTTAAAATCGAGAAAATGTGTTTCGTAGAGAATTTATTCCTCTTTTATGATTCGCTTAGTGTGAAAAGGATTTTTGCTGAGTTTCTCTGGAGAATAACCTGCAACTCCATTGCCTGTTTCTGGTGTAGTGGTCATTTTATCGAGACACCATTAATTAACAAAATGTCTGGATGTGTGTTCATTAAGCTCTGATAATCAAATTGCATTCAGAAACACTTATAGCCACAGGGGTACAAGAATGCATATGTCGTAAATAATGCAAATTAGGGTTGCTCTTAGTTCGACATTTTGCGCCTCAAATATGCATCAAGAATTTTATGCAATTAGGCGAATTAAAAGAGGAATAAATTGTCTACAAAGCACACTTTTCCGATTTTAAATCGGACATTTGGTTTCTGAGAAACACACATTTTTACTCGATTCAGGCAGGTGAGTCGATTTTTTTGCACTCAAGTGTAATTTATTAAACTGAAATGTAAACTGATGAATTTTTGAAAAGCTACCGAGGAAGAAGAATGACTGAAGCAATGCAAGAATAATTTAAACTTGATAGTTTGTGGCTGTCATGTTTTTCATTGTAAATCGTTGAGAAAAAAGAATTCTAATGTTATGGTCAATATTAAGATTGTTCACAAAATTCCATAATCAAATTTACACGTAAAGTCACTCACGGCACCTGGCAAACATCATATTTGGTATATCTTATCACGTATATGTTTAATATCAGCCAAAGTCAGTTTGGGATTGTCTAAACATTTGACTAGCAATGATCTCAGATAGGCCGCAACATTTAACAGAAGATACAAAATGGACAAAGTGTCTTTCACAATCCTATCTGTGTTGAAACTTTCAACATTCCCTGTACAGATGGACATTTATAAGGATTGTATTGTCATGCTGCCCATGCAGCATTCATTAAAGCTCGTTAGCACCGCCTGAATGCCTGTCCAGGTTAGCGTGGTGAGAAACACAATGGCCGACATACTTTGGAATTAGTTGTACATAACAGGTATAAAATACAGTGTTTCTGAGCTTGTTATCATGATAGCCAACACATTTTGGTACTACTCGAGAAGCCTGCAGAGATGCATCTAGCTATCTCTCGTAGCAGCCAAGTCCCTCACAAGGGCCTATCCAAATTAAATTAAGCCGAACTGTTAATCACTCACTTGTCTAAGTCTCTTCTGTCCTCAGGCGTTTTAGCCCTCCCGAGTTGCGTTCGTTGGGCTCAGCCAACATCACTTTCATGCGTTTCCCCATGATTTCCTTGCCATGAAGAACCTGGAAGAATTAATGAGGTTGTTACTAACTTGAAACACATGAAAAATATGCTTTAAATACTTACGAGCAAAAAATTCGGGCCACCTGCATGTATTGCCCACAAATGTGCTTTTCAAGTCAACAAAATGTCCGATTTAAACTAGGAAAAGTGTGGTATTTAGAGCAAGACATCCTGCAGTTTCATCTGACCGGGAGCTGAGG
>JAQGAF010002864.1:0-20110 GCA_034687865.1 Kryphioiulus occultus
TTAGTATACAGTATTAGTATTAGTGGTATTAGTACAGTATGGATTGTAGTGACATAAGTATCCATCACTATACTATCAGTACTGATATTAAATGACAGCATGTATGACACTAATTGCATGTACAGGTAATAATATTGATATTACTATGCGTAGTAATAGCAATACGACCAAGTGAATACTACTATCCATAGTAATAGTGATAGTACTAACCATAGTTTTACAGTATCATCATCATAGTGATGCCAGTATCCATACTGATTTTTATATACTGACATCAGTAGTCCAAAAAACCACTATTCATCAC
Source organism: Kryphioiulus occultus (assembly GCA_034687865.1). NCBI lineage: Eukaryota > Metazoa > Arthropoda > Diplopoda > Julida > Julidae > Kryphioiulus > Kryphioiulus occultus. Next base: position 305 of record JAQGAF010002864.1, read on the forward strand.
TGTAGAGTATAGTGATATCAGTAGTGATCATATATGATACTAATCTTTCCACCAGGGTAATGAGCCTAATGTGAATTAAGTCCAACACCAGGGCCCTATTTCATAAAACTTTGAGGAGTGCGAAGTTGTGGATGAAGAGTGAAGTGCGAGTAGTGAATAATTGATTATAACTCAGATTCATAAACATGTCATCCCCAAACCTCAAAAATATGTAAGGATTGGAGAATTGAGGCCTGTATCCTATTTCATAAATTTTGAGGAAATTATAAAGGATAGAGCTGTGAGGATTTGATGAATCTGACAGATTGCTGTGACAAATTGATGAGTCTGAGAGACAGCTGTGGGAAATTGTGAGTTTCATGTTTCATAAAATTATATGACTAGTTGGGCCTGTTGGGGAGTGAAGAATGAGCAAAATCATGAATTTGAGGGTAGAAACCCGAGTTGGGTTTCGTAAAAAAATGCACGAGAAGTGCGGATGAAATAAACCTCAAACTCCTCATGATTATTCTGAGGGATGATCATTCAACGAATAAACGATATACATGTATATGTTCGAGTAACTGTGTTCATTGGGCTAAGGGGAAAAAATTAGCGTGTGAGAAGTAAATACATGTAGATAGAATGGAAATCTCAGTAACACCTTTTGCGAGGTTTTATCTACAGTGCCGAACGTATACACATACCTCTACACACATATGGCTCATCAACTACTCAATAAGACCGGGCTGAGCCTGCCATACTCCTCAAATCCTCACTATACTCATGCTTCAATCATCCATTCTCACACATTTTTGAGGGCTGAGGATGAATTGTCTATGAAACAAAATTATAATCAATTCTACACTACTCGCACTTTACTCCTCATGGTTAGGATTATTAACAGACGACAACACCACAATCTGCCACTCCTCACACCTCAAAACTTTAATAAAATAGGACCCTACCCAGTGTTCTATCCTTAAATTCATCAAACTCTTCATTCTTCACTCCCCAGCTCCTCAAATACATTTATGTGTGATCAATTCTTCACAAACCTCAAGTTACAGTATATAAAATAGGGTCCTGATGAACAATTCATTCTTTACTTGATGGTAATTATATTTGGCGGCCATCATTTTTAAAGCAAGAATACAGGTATGTGCATAATGGCATTGACTATTTGCCATGCGACCAAAATTTGTTTCACAAGTGATGACGTCTAATAATAAGCGATAAAAACTCATTGCAAAGTGATCTCAATTGTTTCCATAGCATTCACAAATCACCTGTGGAGTAATAACAAACCAATCAACTGTGATCAGAAACTAATTGAGGGGGTCAGTGATAAAAGTCTATTTATACAAACAGCCAGATGTCTCTCTCTGTTTATGTTAATCTGTCCTAAATAGTTGGTCGCGTTACAGGGCATTTCTAACACTTCGAAATCTGATGTACATATACATGTATATATGAGTGATCAAAACTTAAAAGCCAAATGATCACACAATCACAGAGAAGGCTAGCTAGACGACTCACATTGTGAACCGAACTGCCACAGGCAAATTTATCGTGATTTAGGTATTGTAGTTAATCAGTTGTTGGCGCCATTTTTATTTATTTATAAGGCAATGATTGCCAAACGGTCGTGGGAAGATCGCCATTAGTAAATCATACATGGCGATTAGTTGGTGGCAATTTGTTGTATAACAAACTTGTAGTTATCTCAAATGCGACCGTATCACATATATAGACGCTGTGCTATTGTGGAAGTCTCTAATTGACATGTAAAACATTGATAAAAGCAAATTTATTACACAATTCGGAACATTTATTTCAAATCCGTAATCTAATCTCATTGTGTAAATAAAATACAACATTGTGATACGAACTATGAGTTTGGTGATATTGGTGCATGGTATGTTCAGAGACTGAAAAATCCTAAGATATAGATAGATCGAAATATTTGGACGTGGAAGTCCATCGGTATAATGTGATAATTTTCAGCATCTCTTTAATTTGAATAAACGCTGATATTGTTATGCTGACCATACATGTATGTACGCTGTGGTCTAATCATGAAGTAACAACCTTGTGCAGTTTTAAACCCTCTCAAAAGAAAATTTCAACACCATTTCTTGATTTATGAAGGTAATCTTGATCTCGATTTTGTAACCCATACGATTAGTGTCAAGCAATAATTATTGTCCAGAACAATTATCCTTGCAGGTTATAATTATCAGCTGAATGCCAACAATTGATTGCAGTAATTAATTTAATGATATCCCACCCAATTAATCTGTTTAAATAAAGTTTCCATGTTTCGCCTACGTGCCACTAACAGTGATTTGTTTCATATAAGGCAAATTCAAGCCGAGTACATGCCCTGCATATTTATCAGTGCTCGAATTGACATTTCGTAAGTTTAATATTAGTATTTCATCGATGACAATTTCGTTCAATTTATCGTCCTCCCACGAGAAAAATAAAAAACGAGGATATTATTAATACGCGTATCAATAATAAATATATAGTCGATCCAGATTTGGGGTTGATGTTGACTCAATGTCAACGAGAAATAACACACCCAATATTATTTCACAAAAAATGGCAACATTTAAGAATTTAATAACTTTGATCAATAAAAATGCTCAATGTCAAGTGTAGGTAGGTGTCTAATTTCAACAGGTTTTGTTATTATCTTCACCATGGGGGATCTGACGTGAACGAACTAAGCTGTCCAAAATCTACACACGATTTTATAAAATGTCATGTACAAAATTATGTTTTTCCCAGTGTATTTATTAATAAACACGGAGGTTTCGAGAGTTAACTTGCACCATTTTTGAAAGGTCTACTGTGAGAAATTACATGTATATGAAAAGTCTGTTAGAAAGTACATGTAATGTGTACAGTACTTCTTCAGAAAGTGTTGGTTCACTAAAAAACCAAAAAATATCAGTAGTAATTATGTTAAAAAATCTGATATTTTCGTAATTTATTTGGAATTAAATTTATACCTATAATTTCGTTTTTTCCAAATACTTCTTCGCTCATTTTACATTAGCTCCCAAAAATCTTTAGCTCTACTTTGCTCACAACTTGAAAAACCAGGTAATTCAAGATGGTGGCTTTCAAGATGGTGTAATTCAACATTTGAAGGCGAATGAAATATAATTTACACAGAATATATATTCTCATTTTTTGTATGACCACCTGTTTTTATTCACAAAGTCAATATGATAGTTGGCTAAATTCCAGTATTACATGTACACTGTTCAATATTTCTGTCTAATTTCGTATATAATAAGAAAGATAAAGTGGTAATTAAGCCAGTATGTTGAATTTATAAGTTTTCAGTTGTCTAACACAATGTTTTCTCGTATTTTTTTATTTAAGAATGAACTGTTTTCATTCACAACTCAAGAAGTTGTGTAACTTGAATTAAGTTTTCGTTTCCTCATAACTGTCTCTCAAGGTATCTTAAGTATATACCCAGACTTTCCAATTTTATTTCTTCAATCATTGTGCATGTGAAACTTTTACCATCAGTCAATTTATCTAACTGAAGTTACTCTAGCACCATCCATTTTCAATAAACCTGTATTTCAAGACGTTTAATTTTGTAACAAATCAATGGTTTCTTTAACATCTAAGTTTAGAAACTTAAAATTTCATATCCTGAGAAACTGACAGAACTAATTCGTTATCACTTTAATTGTCATTTGCACTTGCTTTGGAATTTCACGTAACTTTCTGTTACTTGTAGAATTATAATTAATTTTGAATGTTGTTTTATTTTCATCTCCATTTAAACATTATAGACATAGCGACATTGGCACAAACAATTAAGGTCGTCATGAAATTCGGGTTATTTCTCTCAGTAATAAACATTTTTACAGTGGGTACTATTATTAAAAAATGGTTGGCGTCAATTTACAAATTCGGAAAACTGGCGCATCACATGAGTTTTCGAATAATTACTATCAAAACTTCACATGTCAAGGTAGTACATAAAAACCACGCAAATTTTTCCATATCAGGAAGCTGCATGACCTACCCTCTTAGTTATCTCAAAACAGGTTCTAGAAATCATATTTCAACATGGCTGCAATGGCTAACACATACAGTAACAGTCCAATTTTCGTCGATTTTTCAATTTCATTGTTGGTTTGATTCACAAATTCAGCAAGCGTGATTCGAAATCTTATGAAAGTCAAGATGGCGATTTGAAATTTTCCGTGTGGGTTGCACCGTAGTTGTAGGCTGCAAAATATCAATGCAATTTGCCTCAGAAACTTTTTTCTGTTTTTCCAAAAAACGCACGTAGGGAGACGTAGGGTGTCGAATATGAGAAAAATCTGTTCCGCTTCTGTGGCGGGTAACAAAAAACCAGGAAACACGCCCATCTTGAACAAAATCCTATCCACATTGTAATATAATAATAATAACTCAACATTTTCCCACCCTTTGCAGCCAACCGTGTCCATAGGCGTAATATCGCCAAAGTAAGTCCAGAAGAGGGGCTGCAGTGACCAATATTCGCTTACCATTACCCATCGTGTTTTAATTAAAATAATGCCACCAGGTGAAGCATGGCCGATGCAAATTGGGAGCGTGTAAATTGGAATTAGACAAGATGCGTTTTCACGTTGCCTAATTAATGACTTCCAATATTACATGTTCATGTACATGTACATGGTGGCAGCTGCGCGAAACTGCCAATCTGAGAGCGACCCATGATTAATTTGCGTTAATTATAGCAGATTTCGGGTGCGGTCGTGACTCAGACTTAATTCAAAGTTGGGATCCAATGATTTGAATATGTACAATAAGTTATTTTTGACAATTAATAATATGTTAATAATAACGCCTGTTTCCAGTAAGCCCTAACGTATTCCGGTACAAACAGCAACATGTGGGGCGTGAGTAGTCGTTGCAGTTGGGTTTAACCATGGTTAAAATCCGGAAAATGAACACGTCGAAGACATGAACAAAATACATAAACGGTAAAGATGAGCCTTATGAAGTCATGCCAGTTTATTTTAAGTAAGTTGGTGCTGTTGACATGACTTTACAGGGAATTTGGGTAATTAGGATTGCGAGGAACTATTTTACATTAATGTTTTCTGTAATGTTAAATTTTCGTCTAAAATTATTTGCATCAAATTTTATGTAAAATGTTAATGTAATGTACATGTATATTCAAATTGTATGTAAAATGTTTATGTAAAAGTTCGTATGTTAACTTTTTATGTCATAATAAGTTAAGTTTGTATGCAAAATGTAACTTTTTAAGGTAAAATATGTATGTTAAATGTTATGTACAAATATATTTATGTTAAATTTGTATGTAAACGTGTTTATTTCAAAGTTATTTGTAAAAATGTTTATGTTAAATTTGTATGTAAAAACATTTAAGTTAAGTTTTATGTTTCTGTGAAATAAGAGAGAGAACATCCATTTCTCGGAAACTGTTGAGTTAGCAACCAAACTTTAGGCGAGCAGGCATGGGAATGTTTCGTATATACTGCACGAGGCCAGCATTACAAAAAAAAGCAAAATGATTAAAAATACATGCGGAAGTATCCTTGCTGATAGATTTTCACATTTGTCTCTTAAAACAGTTTAAATGGTGGATATTTACTTTGCCACCCACTTAAAAGGTTTGCTGTTGCAACCTCTAACCACGAGAAAACAAAATGAATTTAACAAGATGAATGTTGTTTACCATATTTGTGGATACATCAATCATAACACTAAAGAAATCTTTTCTTCGCACTTTTCAATGTTTCCGAAAATAACAAGCAGTTTAGAGATGTCTAAATTAACACATACAGTGTAACTGTATCTAGTATGCTAAAACACACGTCAGGCATGTTCCTAAACAATACGTTGAATTAAGAATTTAGATTAAGAATACGATACGCCATGGTCGAATTTTCACACATTATTTTGTAAAAACTCCCAAGACACGTGAATACATTCAAAATTCTGATCACAGTTCATCAGATCTCGATCTACTAGCTAGTACAGAAGAATCATGGTTTCCCATGGTGTTGTTTGGAGGGAGGAAAAACCTGTTGCATTAATTATAAATTTCGGATCCAGTGACGTCATTTGTTGTCCGGTTAAGTCATTGAGGTTGGTAATTAGCTAATTAATTTCCTAAAACGAGCCCCATTAACAGTGTTTTCGATATCCTGTCAGCAATCACCGTTGGGTCACGTTTTAACCATTAACTTTGTCTCTCATTAAACTGTGACCAAATAGCACGTCAAAATAACCCAAAACTAGCAAGAAATTCGCATGACCTCTACTTAAACATGTGCAGTCAGCATACGTACTATACGTTCTAAGCATGTTCCAGCATTAATGTACATTTCTTAACTTGTACGCCAGGGGTGACAACTTGTGATGCCAGGTGGTATTCATGTTGGTGGAAGTCCCACTGAAGTTTTTAAAGTCACATTGAAGTCCCATGAGTCTTTTAAGTTCGACTGAAGTCATTGAAGTTTGTTGTGAAGTCTGTGAAGAGTTGGTTGAACTCGTTGATGTATGTATGGGGTTAATTAATTAATGAGTGTGTTAAAGTCATTTAAGCATGGGGTGTTCATGAAGTCACTGAAGTTTAGGGGTACAGTTTGCAAAGTTAATGCAAGTCCGGGCGAGTCTAGCCTCGTTCATAGACTGTGGACTTCAAGGATATTGCAAGACTTCACAGACTTTACAGACTTCAATTCCATGAAGAATGGGATTTCAACCAAGGTCTCATGAAGAACTTAAACGTCCCCACTGAAGATGTTTAAGACGTTTAAGTATTATGTCATCTCATTTTCAGGACAGGTCCGTGAAGTCCCAATAAAATCACTAAAGTTTGTGAAGTCAGGCTGAAATGCCTGAAGTCCGGCAAAGTCCCTAACGTCGCAGTCAGGTGTAACTTTAAAGGCTTCATTGGGACTTCAATGGGACATCTTTAACAAGTTAAAATATCTCAGAAAAGAACATTATGCAACCAATATTGCTAGGAATCATCTGACATTTGCTGAACCATGCATTTGCAAAAGAAAGTCTTCGGAATGCTGTTGGACGCATTTAAAAATGGCGCCAGAACAAATTGAGTGGAAAGAACCTGGCGATCTTTTTGTGAACTAAACGATACAGAGTGAAGCATTAGTGTCATACAAAAACATCAAAATTATCGATAACCCTGCGAAAACCTGAGCTAAATTTCTAGTAAACGTGAGTTTTTTAAAATTTCGTACCAATTTGTAACAATGTATATACAAAATATTCCATTGTTGTATAATTTCTTTGAAATTTTGTTGCTCCCCCTTTCCTCGTGCACTGGAAACAATATAAAGAGGGAAATTTTTTCCAGATCAGGTACTTCAACTAAAATGTCTAAACATTCGTAAGAAAGGAAAGTTATTCTCACATTTTGATGTATCTAGATATAAAAAAATAATTATGTTTAACTACATTATTTCTAGCCTGCGGTGCGTTCATCTTTATATTAAATACCCTAAAGGTGAAGTCCAACGCCTATATGCTCATCATGCAAAAAAATTGCAACGGATACTGTACACTTGCTTTAAAAATTATTATAACCTAACCTAAAACCCTAATTGCAGGAAATCACTACCAGCCTACGAGCCGTTAGGAGAAGTTCGCTTTCTCATTGCGTGCATGCTGAATCAGGGCAAATACCGTTGTATATCCACAAGTTAAACATTGGCAAAAGGCTCATTCCATTCTGTACATGGTAATAACTATACCGTAATTAGCTGCAATTATCTTACCGTATGTACGCTGCACAATTCGCTGCACAATCAGCAAAATTAAAAAAAAATGCTCCAGTAAGCTCCACAAATGCTCTATATTTCCAAAAAAAAGTCGTTTCCTTTATTGGAATCCTTTAAATTCAATTATAATTCAATTCGATTAGATGAAATTAAGAATTTAGATGTTTAGAAAAGGGATTAGAAATGTAGATGAAATTACATTTAATTAAATCAGCATCCTTTAATTGTGATCTCACCATTCAAAAGTTATTTCGTCAACATCCCACGTTATGTTTTGCACCTTCTAAGAGACATTTAAGGAAATTATGGATAGACTTCGGAATATGCCCTGATGTTGTCCTGCTCATATATGTGGGCTTCTCCTAACGGCTCGCAGGCTGGCAGTGATTGCCCGCAATTTGGACAGGCAAAATTACAGGGAAAAACTAAATTTTTTACATGTTGGTCAGTTCATAACGAAGTGCATTTCTGGGCCATCATGGTTTTGAAAGCATTTTTTCGAAGTTTGAAGTTGTTATTAACCCAGTAAGTGCATGGCATTGATTCTTGAACTTTTTCTACAAGGAAATGTTCCGCGAAATTAATCTGTTTACCAAATTTTAGCCACCTGAGACTAAGGATGTGAGTAAAAAATGGGTTGGAAAAAGTTGAAAACAGACAGAGATAAAACACTTTAAATTAATAGACACTTAAATTAATAGCTGCACAACCAAATGGTTAAACAAAATTCAAAAGTTATAAAAATAAATGTACTTTTCGTGCAATGTAAAGTTTTGTATGCAAATGTTGCGCTGAAACTTTTAAACCGAGTACATTTTAAAACAACACCATCTAGGGTCGATATTTAAAAAATTTGAATCTAATAGCTGTCGTATACGGCGCAAAATCAATCACGTCATACTTCACGTAACCACAAATAACCAATTACAGACGATATAAACGTTTGTAACTCAATTCTTCTTTTGGTTTTGGTAAACACAAAATTACTTGTCATCTTTTGTAATAAATGTTGATTAAATATGCAAAATTTAACTTACACTTTTGTTAATTTTAAACTTTTGTTGTGCTGCGCTACGTGTCTAGTAGACAGGTACTGTGCATATATTACGTAACGCAATTTTTGCTCTTTTTAGGGACCCACCCATCCCCTGTAACACTCTGTAACGATTTGCAGACTACCCACCCCTAGTATATGTAACTTGTAGGTTATACAGGATCTGTTATGCACCATCTGTTATTGATTCTGCAATACGTTACTGATGACTTTGTTTTTGGTTTAGACATCTCCACCGATCCATTGCAAATCTGTACTGCAGAGCTCAGAATAGTTAATTTTGTATATCAGTTAATTCGTTGTCTATAGCTGCAACACTACGGTAGAATTTTCAAGATATCCTGGACCATGACCAATGTTACGTAGCTCATAGAGAAAACCCACGGACCCCCATTAACAGTTTGTAACACTTTCACGAGAACCCACCCACCCCCTGGTGCATTACGTAAAATTTTGACGGCTCCAAAAGGTTTTAAAAAAGGATAAATTCTGACAGCTAGAACATGTTCAGGTGTCATTTTCGTCTACTAGACAAAGGCGCGTATTTGGAGCAAGAATATCATAGTTCGCATTACATCGCATATGCAATTTTTTTTCTTCAACTTTGCCACTTTTTAAATCTTCCTCCACCGTTGCAATCTAAGCTGAACACCAATTCCTTTCATTTTCTGTCAACAAACTTGGTAGTACATGTAGATGACCAGTGTACCAATATTGAAATAAAATGCATTATAAATAGATTTTTAAATACATTTGAATTTAAAAAATATTATTGCTAAATGCATCTAATGCATTTATAAGTACCAAAAAATAATAAGTAAATCAGGGGGTCTACTAATTTCTAATTCCTGAGTTTTCCAAGTTTAAAATAAGATTACCTGAGTTTTCCAGGTAAGTAGGCACCCTGTAAGAATTTTTTAGTAATTTTGTAATATATGCATTAATTTAAAATAATGTAAACATGGTACATTTTCAGGTGTTTTGTTTTTTGTATCATTTACATAAAGATTTCCAGGTTGCCCATAAGTTTTCAAATACAATAATTCATGTATCATGAAATATATTTGTGAATGCATTTCCAAATACATTTGGAAATATAATGCAAATATATTTCGGTATACATTTTCAAATGCATTCCCAGGTTGTTCAAGGGTTCCATCTACATACACGTATATTCTAAAAAGAATTTGTAAATGTATTTTAAATAATGCATTTTTTTTCCATATGGGTAGTGACTGGAGATGGCCAAAGCGATCGAACTGTGTAAATTTCGATTATGCGTGACATCGTTAACGCGATGGAATCACTGATTGAGTGCTCCAAGCGTGACGTCACGCGGCCACGCCTGTCATTGATCGCACGCGTCTTGCAAGAGACTCCCTTGTACGAGGTTACGAGTCCAAGGTCCCATCCAGGCTGAAGTCAACAACATCACCCCAGCTGATATCCTGATCCTGGTGGCTTATCAGTTCGTCATTCTGCCACGCATTTTTTGTCGCCATTTGGTGTTGTTGTATCCAGCCGTCCAACAGCTCCAACTGCCAACTGCGCTTTAACTGGCCTCACCATGAAAACAATCCCCACCTTGGCATGGATCGTCTTGTGGGCTCTTCTGGGAACGACTTTGGCCCAGGATTACTATCAGCCCGAGCAGCTGCACTTATCGTATCCTGGTAAGACCAACCTTATTTCGTAAGAGGGTCCCCATCGCCCCTCCCCTTGGACCCCTCTGCTTTTCAGTTCTTCGGAAAAGGGGCTTCTGGCAATTCCAGCAAAGAGACGGTGGCCATATTTAACGACCCATTCCCGTTCATTGTGACGTGTATGCATCACGCAAGTTGGGACAGGCGGGGTTATTTGAAACGCAAACGATGTTGAAGTTTGGAAAGTTTGTCAGAAAAACATTGCTTGTTGACAGTTGTTGTCAGGCGACATGGTCATTACCTTTGATCCAAACATGATCTCTTGCAAAAGTTTATAAGGGTAGACATAGTGAAACAGGAACTGTCAGTGGGTGATGCGATTCGAACGCTACTGGTAGGGTAGTACTGAAACTAGTTTGAAAACCAACTGAACGCAGGATGTCCATGCTGTCTTCCAGGAACACAGTTAAGCCGAGAACTGCGTTTTATGTGACGTCATGCAGTGTTGCCACTGAAATGTCCATACTGATTCCAATGCTGCAACACTGCAAATGAATTTCGCCTGGTGCATCCTTCATAATAGTGTACTTCATGTTATTACATGTATGTTACACTGTCCATTTCGAATTTTTGTGGCTATTCTGCATGATTTGGGGCTGTTTTTTCGATTTTGCTACTGTCAGTCAGTAGCTGTTGTCAGTAAAATCAATTTAAATGTAAAGATAGTGCAACTGGAATTGTGCCATAAATTATGTAGGGAAGTTCCAAGGTGTAATTTGCACTTTAATTTTATTTTATGGCGATACACGGCAACTTGTGATAATCTTGCCTAGTTTGTTTGTTTGTTTGTTTGTGGAATTTTTAACGTTGGTCAATTTTCGCACCTATTGGGCCCAACACCAGGGGGCAGACCGTCCACCTGGAAATTTAGCAGCAGGGAGGAATACGCCCCCCTGAGGGATCTTTAACGCACGGAGAGCAAGGGGGATCCGCACAGGACCTCGGTTTAATCTCTCATCCGAAAGAGCCGCCACACAGGGAAGATCGCCTGCCCAAAATTTTCCCACCGACCTCCGCCGGGATGCGAACCCGCATCACTTGGGTCGAGAGACCAGTGCGCTACCACTAAACAGCACCAATTTGTGCAGACGCCCTGTATAAATAATATAAAGCCCATCATGCAATGCTTCACTGCAAAGCGCAGGTTTTGGCTATTAAACATCACGAATGACAAACGAAAAATTGTGTGTGGATAAGACCCAGTCACCCTAGATCGCTGACAGTATACATCATTTCGAAACTTCATAATGCAGTACATGCATTAGAAAACGATACTATAATATGTGTCAAGTTAAGAGTGGATTCTGGACGTTTTGAACCTCATCGCTTGTTTTGTAATGAAAACCATGATAGCAAGCACCCCTTTTGGATTCGATTTGAAATTTTGCGCCTAAATTTGTGTATTGTATCGCAACTATTATACATGTCATTTTCTAGGAAAGCTTGGAAAATTCTGATAAATCTAACTTAAAACATTCAATAGTCATACTGTAATAATTTTTTTCGTTATATGAAAAATCCTAGAAAAAATTTCGGAAACAATGTTCTCTGGCAGCGCAAACCTATCGCCGATAGAGGGCAGGGCGAATAAAACCACTCCTAACCTGATATTCATACTGTATTTTAGAAATGCTGTGTATTTTGCTAAACATTTTATTGAAGTACTGTCAACCCAGGACGCACAAGTCAGTCCTTTTACTACACCATTTTACCACCAACAGATGACCCAACCAAAATGATCGTTACGTGGTCGACGATGGTCGACACGAACTCTACCATATGCGAATACGGCTCAACGAGCTTGTCCAGTGTGGCCGAGGGCTACAGAACTCTCTTTGTTGACGGTGGTGAGGAGCAACGCTCGCAAACTATTCATCGGGTCACACTGACAGATTTGGTTCCTGGACAACGCTACTGTAGGCATTTAGCGATTTCAGAATTGTTCTCAATTTAAAGGTTGCCCAAACCATTTTTCTTCAACTGCACAGTGCATTTAAAACACTTGATTTAGAACGCAATCAGAACCTTAATTCACACTTTGAGAATTGCATTTTCGAATGTTTTTCGAATAATCAAAAATTTTCTGTAATTTTACTGTACATGTACAGTGCAATTGAACAATTCATCAGCTTGCAATATTGAGATTTGAAAAAACATTCATTTGGAAAGACTTTACTGTGACATATAGCTTCAATACTGGTGATTCCACAATATAATCCAAATTAAAACGATTTTGAATAATTTTGAAATTAGACTATCAATTGTAATTACATGATCAAATTTTATAAAAACAGGAGGTTTATTTGGCAATGGGGTGAAGGGCTTGCTGATTTCTATGCATTTTCTGGACAGAAAAATGGATTGTGGTAACCCTTTGCATGGATATTGATGTAGAATGTTAATGCAAGTTTGACAACACCGCATGTTTCGGGGGCTTGTTTAGGGTACCACTGTGGCAGTATGTTGGGCTGGAGTGAACTTTACTTTTTTAAGGCAATGCCATCAGGAGCCGACTGGAGTCCCAGATTTGCTGTTTTTGGGGACTTAGGGAATGAAAACGCACAATCGCTGCCCTACATACAAGAAGAAACCCAGAGAGGTTATTACGACGCCATCATACATGTCGGTTAGTAGCATTCTATAAAATCTTGATATAGCGATGGGCTCTTGCCAAAACATGATCCTTCAGGAGTGAAGAGCATTCGCCTATCTGGGCAGATACCAGTTACATACTGGCTTATCATCAGGTTTTCGACAAAAACAATGTTTATAATCAGATGGAGAAAAATGACATTACCAGAGGCCATAGAGAAAGGTTAGTGGACAGCAAAGTCTAAGGTCAATGGTAGCATAATATTTCAAGTCGAAATAGCTGATGGGTTGTACAAGCAGACAAAGAGAGAAATCGTCATTTTTTGCATGCAAACCAAGGACTGGGGGCCAACAACTCGTCAATTTTACTGATCAAACTTTTAATCTCTGATCTAATCAATCCTGATTTGCGATAAATTTCGCTTTCAAAAGTATTTTTAGAAATTGGTAAAACTCGCTATCTCGATACAAACAGTTTTTAGATACAGGCTGTATCTTGTATCAGTGATTAGGCCTCTATCAGATTTACAATTCGAGCGTCATCTATAGCATTTCACGCAATACGATTAACCATGAAAACATGGCCGACTTCAATTTTCAACTACAGTAGTTTTCATTTTGTCTTGACAAAATTAAATCTTAAAGCTGTTTATTCGCACTTTCTATCTTTTTCTCTTTTTTATTTATATTTCAGTAAAACAGCCTAATTTTGAAGGGTGGGGAAACGGAGTACAATGTGACAAAAAAGGAATTTTGAGAAGGGTCCACAAATTTGCGAAAACTGCTGATGTCAAAACGTGCACGACCCTATACGAGGCTGATGAAATCTTCACAAATTTGCGTTTATTTAAATAGGCTAGCTGATGTAACGTCCAATTGTGGGCCACGTTTTTGTGGTACCTGAGAATGGAATGCGGTTTATGGTGAAGTGAGGAATAAGTGAAGCAAAACCAAAGTCGGAAATGATCATGATGCAAGATTTACAAAAGTTGCACCAACAATGGTTGAAATGGAACTGAAGCTATATAATACTGTGCATTATTGCTGAAAAAGAACGAGGTTTTTTCCTGAATTTGTGAACTAATATTTAAAGACAATGCAATTGAATGCATCTTTAAGTACTTGAAGTTTTGGATATGCAAGAATTAGTTGTCTATCCCTTTATTGGTGTAGTTCGCCATGCAATTGAAACTGCAGTACAATTGCATGCCCTTTATGCCAAAATTGCTTGGATATGCAAAACAAATGTTGTTCAAAATTTTATTCAATGAAAGCGTTTCAAAGTTTCATTTTTCAACAACCTTTTTTTTTATAACGGCTAGTGATTCAGATTACAGACCGAAAGTTTTTCATTCAATTTTCGTTGCTGAATGCTTTTCATTCGCAAAGGCTCATGTTTTTAAAAATAAGTTTGCATAATTTGTAACTTTATAAACTTTTTCTCAACATTCAGGTGACTTTGCCTATGACATGGACTCGGTATGTTGATGCTGATTTCGGGATAAGCAATGCAAATCACAGATGTCCTTCATTTCTCATTTAAAACCGCATTTTTTTAGAATAACGGAAAATATGGAGATGAATTCATGAGGCAGATACAGCCAATTGCGGGCTATGTTCCATACATGGTCTGTCCGGGCAACCACGAGCAAATGTAGTATGTACCGTATACATAAAATCTGCCGCAATTTTGATTTCAATGCTTAATGAATTTTGTGTGAGATCAGCAAATCGAAATTTTTATGAAATGTACATGTACCTGCAAAATAGCTTAATCAAAGGATTTAACTTCCTGGACAAATCAACACAAAAATGCTGCACTTCGTACACCTAAGAAATATGTATACAGGGTGTCATAGAAGTCTTCCTCACATATGAAAAGGGTTTTAGTGTTTATGAAATCAATCAAAAAATGTCCCTGATAACATACTGTAGGTACCAAAATTGCCCCTTTTTTGACCCCTGGCACGAAATTTCAGTTATGTTTTAACCAATTTGCTCACCTCTTACTGTAATTCAGCCGCCATTTTGATTTCATTGCTTACATTGCAATGTGTGTGAGATCAGCAAAGATTACTTTTTTTAAATGTACATTACCATAGCTTAATCAAAGTATTTATCTTCTTGGACAAATCAACACAAAAATGTTGAACTTCCTAAAACTAAGAAATACATGTATGTATACAGAGTGTCATAGAAGTCTTCGTGACAAATGAAAAGGGTATTAGTGCTCATGAAAGCAATCAAAAAATGGCCCTCATAACGTACTGTATGTTCGAAAATTACCCCTTTGTCGACCCCTTGCACGATGTTTCAGATATGTTAGAATGTTAGATACATGTATGTTGCTCACCTCTTAAATTTCTATAACCCAGCAACTTTTCCAACTACAAAAACCGTTTCACGATGCCCCATTCGGACGACAGCATGTTCTTCTCATTCGACATCGGCCCCGTGCATTTCATCTCCATCTCCACCGAATTCTATTTTTTTCTCGAATACGGAATCAAGCAAATTATCAATCAGTACATTTGGTTGGAGGCTGATTTGAAGGTTTGGCAACAGAAAATGCACCATGGGAGAGACCGCAATCTCAGCTCTTCTTCAGGAGCACTCATCCTTGCCCTTTAATTGCAGAAAGCCAATCTGAAGGAAAATCGTGATCAGAGGCCTTGGATTGTTGTATATGGTCATCGACCTATGTATTGTTCCAATAATGACGGCGATGATTGCACCAACAAAGAAAGCATCGTAATTATTAAACTATCTCAAAACCATTCGAAGGAATTCCCTATTTAAGCGCGGGCCATTAGCGCCTCCGGTACCCTTGTCTGAAAGAGTAATTTTGAAATTCACTGCATTAAGGGGTCAATCGAAGGTTCGTTATTTCAGCAATCGGAAAAATAAAATATTAGTTTTTTATAAAAAAAAATAGCTACATGTATATCCTTCAGTAGCTCACGTGAATTATTATATCATCTGACTCAAGGATCTGAAAATCACGAATTTGTGATTACGTGCAGTAGAACCTGCCTAAACAAATACCGTCTAATGTTAAATCTAATAAACCTACCTGTATAAGCTAATACTTGTATAAGCTAATACTACAGTTTGCAATACAGAAAATTTGGCAAAATTTCAACGTTCCCGATCAACGAATATTTGATTGATAAATTATTTGAAAGGTTATGGATTTACACTGTACACTGTAGTTGACAAGTTTGATTAAGCAAGATTTAGGAAAGAAACTAACTTTTTTTGTAAAGTTATTATTTTTAATAAGTTGCATGACAAATTAAATTTTACCAGTTGTATTTTAATATATTTGAAAAATAAGAATTTCAAGCCCAAAGTAAAGGTAGAAATGATCATACTGTACAAAACCTGAAACTCTGCAACAAGTTGAATTGATGTGAATTAGAATTTTTTAATACAGACTATTTGGCAAAATATCAAACGTGGTATTAAGCTTAGTTTAGCCATGCAGGTTCTAATGTAATACTTCAACTTTAGCTATCAACCAATATTTGATTAATTATTTGAAAGGTTACAGATATACAGTAAACTGTAGAATGTAATCAACAGGTTTGATTAAGCAAGGTTTAAGTAAGAAACAAACTTTTTTTAATTATTATTTTCAATAAGTTGCTTGACTAATTAAATTTTACCAGTTGTATTTTAATATATTTGAAATATAAGACTTTCAAGCCCAAAGTAAAGGTAACAATGATCGCATAAAACCTGAAACTCTGCATCAGGTTGAATTGGAAAATCCAGAAATAATTTTTGGTGATCCGTGCAAGAAAGTAAAGTAACTGGAATTCATACAGTCACAAAACCCAAAATGCAGTGAATTTCATCATTTGAATCACATTTCGACTTTTACCAAAACAGCTTAGGTTTGGTGTTTAGGCACTGTCTGATTGCATGTTTTCTAGGTTCGTGTTGGCCTTCCTCTGTTCCATTGGTATGGGTTGGAGAACATGTTCAGCAACTACGGTGTGGACCTTGCTATTTGGGCACACGAACATTCATACGAAAGACTATGGCCAATTTTTAATTACATTGTACGTCTATTCGTAACTACTATAGTGTCATTTCATTTAACTTGACAATTGACACACTTAGATAATACACTTACATGTATCTGCATAACCATTTTTTTTGAAAAACAGATAAAGAACGGAAGCTACGACGCCCCCTATACAGATCCCAAAGGTCCTGTCCATTTGACCACTGGATCAGCGGTTTGTACTTAATATCATTCATAGACCAACCATGACATTGCATCCATATCATTTTACCTAAAATAATCGAATAATTGAATAAGCTACAATTAAAATAATGTTAGTATGGTTAGTATAGTTAGATAGTATTTTGCCTCCAATGTGATTTTGCAACTATACTTTTACACTACTACAAATGCTTACGATCTACATCTACGTTTACTGTATGGTATAATCAGTTTTACTTTTTTTTTCCATAAATAGGGATGCAGCGAACATCACGATGATTTCAAGGAAGAGTCACCTTATTGGACAGCTTATCGCACAGTTGAATATGGATACACAAGGATGCAAGTGTTCAACACCAGCCATCTTTACATGGAGCAAGTTGCTGTTGAGAAGGTTAGTTTGACATTTGCGCTCACTATAAAATTTATATATCTAAAATATTTGAGGAATTATTTTTGGTATAAATCTGAATAAAGCAAAAATTGTTTTGCATACGTGATCTACCCTCGCAACTGCTGATGTCCCATGGTGTTCCAAAAGTCTGACTGCTGGAATACGGGTATAAGAGTAATTATATATGCATCAATATTTTGAAAATTTGAGCATAGTTTGCGCAAACGTTATTTTGCACGTTTGGCAAAATACACATTCACGAAACTTTTACGAAATCAATGTATTGGGTAATATACTGTAAATTATCTCATTACTACATTGACAACATTGTATTTGAGATGATTTAATCTTAGTATTTCAGTGATGCCATCAAAATCACGCAACAGCTAAGTTCAGTAATACACTGTAATGTTGTAGTTTCAATGACGCCATGTTGGTAAATAATTTTAGCCTTGAGTATAATCGCATCTAATGACATTGACCCATAATCACTTAGTGCTTTTTGGATCTAGTGAGTAATTTACACATACATGTGTACTTTACTTTATAAAATGTACAGTATATTTCAAATATACGTTATAACGTTGACCAACCGTTATTGATGCATTTGGCTATCAAAAGTCAGCAAGAAAATGGGGAAGCTTTAAATGGAAGTTGGGAGTTACTATCAGGGAGTTTCACTAAATAATCATCATGTTCATGACTTGTCCAAACTTTTTTTTAAAATTCTCGACGAGTTCGTAATCCTCTTTTCTGGAACGACCCTGCGAAAGAGGAACAATTCTAAACTTCTTATAACTATGTTGTCAGTCATAAAATAGCAATTAAAACCAAATGAGGTACATGCATTTCCTGCTTTAAGGTTGTACGCATGTGACGTCACTGTAAAAGCACGATTTTCATTTTAAAATTGTTTAGTTTAAAGGGGTTTCGATGGTACTCTTGAAAACCACTCCCCGAATAACATTTATGACAATTTTTATTAGAGTTTTAGAATTTCTTATGAAGGTCACTGGCCTGCTCTTGTTTACCCTTTAAATTTGTTGATACTTAATACATGTACAAATTTAGGCTGTTCATAAGGGAAATGTTACATGTTACATTACATGCTATGATAACCCATACTCTGGTATAACAAAAATTAACACGATAGTTGAAGTGGGTTTAAGTTCCTATGACGATTTGATAACAGAAAAGTGATCCCATATGATGACGTCATCTTTATCAATGTCGCGAACCATATGGAATAAATAATATCTAATCAGATTGGGCAAAGTCAGGTCTTACCCTTCTCGCGACATTACATAATTAGTGAAAACTGGAACATTTCAAATTTGACAATTTCATCGGCTTTGCATTCAGCACTTCAGCAACGGTTTAATAATGCTCTGAAATCAGCACTTCCATGTGGGCGCATAGGAATGCACTAATTACATGTACAGTACGCCTGTTATATGACGCCATCATTAGTTGAGGAAATTAAATTTTCATGAGCTTCAAAACAATGGGAAGGCATGAAATGACTTAACTATGATATGTCTAGCTTGCCTACAACAGGTGCAAGTCAAGGTGTAAAAGAGGTTAGGCTGTACTTGTCAGAAATCGCATTTAGATCAATTCAAATGCACATGGGTCAACAAATTATTTTATTTTAAGGGGTCGGATAATTAATTTTCAACTAAACAATGGTAGAAGCTGAAAACAGCGGGTATACAATGATATGCAAGTAGCCCCCTGTTAGAAATGTGCTCAAAATATGTACGTGTATATTTCAACCCTACTTGTCATTTAAGTTGATGCCTGTCTTATAGCTGTCGGAACTTATCCTTTTAAAAAAATTGTTTTTTGGTTGTTTTGTGATGCTGTACCTAATCTAAACTAACCGCAGGCAATCAGAACCAGCTTATGAGCCGTTAGGAGAAGCCCACCATTTCCTTGTGTCTAGCCTTAAGCAGGGCATCAGCAGGGAATATACAGGGTGGACCAGATATCTGGGCCTCTCAAAATAACGTTCAATCCGCTGGTGCTAGGATAAGTGTGCTTAC
>JAQGAF010002865.1:0-20108 GCA_034687865.1 Kryphioiulus occultus
TGGATGACAAACAAGGACGAACGTGACAGAACGAACAGCTTCATTAACAGCAATTTGCAAACA
This sequence comes from Kryphioiulus occultus, assembly GCA_034687865.1. Classification (NCBI taxonomy): domain Eukaryota; kingdom Metazoa; phylum Arthropoda; class Diplopoda; order Julida; family Julidae; genus Kryphioiulus; species Kryphioiulus occultus. Next base: position 64 of record JAQGAF010002865.1, read on the forward strand.
GAAATTAGCGTGGGCCTGCTGGGCCATAACGAATGGACCTTCTGGTTCATAGTGGTTGCCTCTAATGAGAGATTACGACCAGATGACCCTAAAGACCTTCTAGGGGTGTAACACTTTTGAGTCGAAATCTATTGTACAGTACTTACTTTTGAAAGTCAAGTGGAAAAACTACATGTACAGTAGGTTCAAATTTGTCCTATCTGTCTAAATTTTACCACCTCGGGTAGTTTGGTCCAATTCTGGCCAAATCACCCAAACTTGGGTAAAACTGGCTTTTCTTTGGGTAACGACAACCCTCAGAATAGGCCTACACATCAAAATTTATCATAGCACTGTAGAAGATGTAACCTAGTTTGAAGAAATTGATCAGTCAGTGTGCATTGATACTCAAAACAGTAACAACTAGGGCATATTTATTCGCTTTAATAAATATACCATACTCTTGCTTATTTCTGTTAACTTAGTCACAATTTAGTAACCTATAGATCGCTATTGAAGCTATAAGGGGAACTATCCCTTCATGCTTTTCCAGGGTTCCCCAGAGATGAAATTTTCAACTTCCCTGACTTTTGCAGATTTGAAATAAAATTCGCTGATCACTCTTGACCACTTAAACCCTGCCCGGGAACCCTGCTGACTTGTACTCCTTTATTAGATTTAGGCCTACTGTAATCATTTTTGCTAATACATCCACAGTAACACAATATTTTAACTGCATTAGGAAAAATTCAAAAGGATTGTTTGGGAAGCAGGGTACTATAAGGTTTCAAAATTGATTAAATTATCTTTAGAATCTCCTCGACACCTAACAAGCTACTGAATAGCAGTCATTTGAGTAACTGGCAGTGGGATAATCATTTACATGTTAGATGACGACTGAAACACCACCTTAAACCTGCCATAATCTCTGAACTGTGATAATAAGAAATTAGGCGGCTACGATGCAATTTGATTACCATCTTGGTTCAAAGTGGCGTCAAACTGCATAGAAGTGATAACGAACCAACACCTTTCCCAATTCTTAATTTTACTTTAATTAACAGTTATAGGCTTACTCATCCCTAATACCGGTACATGTATAAATCAATCTGTCTATATCGTTCCATCCTGTATTGATGTACTCAAAGACTGGATGGAGTAATCGGTACGAGTCACACACATGGGTTGCACAGGTGTACCTAACATCCGGTTGCAGACTGAGAGTAGACTGCCCCAGATGTTCGAACCATGTGTTCTGAAACAGCAATTTAGCTTCGGAATATAAATTGATCTGCCAATCTTCATGCATGAAACACTTTGTGCTTGTTTAAGCACAGCACACATAGTTGGTTGGTCCAAAAACATTTTCCAAACTGTATATTCGATGTATGTTTATATTGTAATACATTAAATGTATATAATATACTATAGGCTATCAATTGTACTAATGGGCAGTGCAATATAATGAGCCATATTTGGTACCAGAGGTGTTCTTTACTAAGTTCATTTAGCGATATCTGCTGCTTAGGTTGGTCAAAAACAGAGTTTTGAGCATTTTCATGCTCCAACTACAGCGTACAACCTAATATAGGCCTACGTGACTGCGGTATGCACCTTTTCTTGAAACTTTGCTGTTCCCACATTCACTCAAGGTTTAAATATGTAAAAGTGCAGACACAGTTATTCTAAATCAATCGTAGTAGGCTTACTAGAAGAATTGGAAACCACACGTACAGTATCTATACAGTGTACTGTACATGCACTATCAACGTACAATTTCATTCCGCAAGCTTGCAATAAAAAAACCTGAATGAATAAAAGAAAACAGTTTGTAGGCCAAATTGCAGATAACCATATGAGGATTTGAAATGCTGCAACTCGATAATTGCATAACTAAAAGTTTGGAGGCCTCCCGTAGGTGCCAGCAGGTTTAACGAATGCCTACGTGTACGTATTTACCTACTGTATATGGCTAGGATGCAAAAGAAGAGGGGCGATTAATGAACTTGATTGTTGAAGGATGCACTTTGGGCACAAATGTGCAATTCGTAAAATCGTAGACTTTCAACGAAAAATATATCGGGCTTCCCATAGAAAGAAATCCATGTTGAACACGAGATAAATATTTTTTCAATGGTTGGCCCGCTATGGTAGCTGAACGAGATAGTGTTGACAAGAAGACAATTCCAATCTTCGTTACCAAACAATGATAATATTTAGTTCGCTTAATTATCAGTTAGGTAACCAATAAGCACGGTCAATGTTTGATGCAAACATCGCGTGATAAGAAACTTAATGCATGGAAATTGAAGCTCAACCAAGTTTAATTAACACGGGCAGGTGTCCTTGAGGCCTTCATCCATGCACCTCCTGGTAGCAACGTGTAGGTCAATGGTTTTAAACGTACAGTAGCAGCACGAAAATGTAACGCTGACAGAGAAATGTGTACGCCATGAATCACCATGAATTAATAATTTCTTTCTTCACGAATTCGTGAACGTGCAGTCACTTTTTGGCTTAATCAGAGTTAGACAAAGAAACATGACTGAAATGTGAGAATGGCTGTTGGTATTCCAAAAGGAAATTCTGCTATTCAATTGCCTTGCTAAGTCCTGTAAGGTTCCTACCTTACAGGAACAACACAATAGGAACAACACAAAAAGAATGATGGACCATGCAGTATATACGTAGATATTCTGACAAACAATGCTTGTGTAATCAGCCTGAGTGTAATGCTCACCACTCCTTCTCTCTTTCATTAATGCCACATGTAGGCCTACATGTATGTCGCGCTGATACTATTAATTGGGCTGTTCATTTATGAAATCTTTGGACATAAAGCGAGGTTTTATGATTAATAAACATAAGTAAAGCTCAGGTTTAAAATGTTGAAAATTCGTGCCAATCAGTCAGTCCATTTTAAAACAACAAATTACACGCGCTGGCTAGACTTTTATGAGGTACAAGATAAGTATTCAGCATTCATTGACTTTTGGGGTCATTTGTAGGTCAGGCACGGCAATTTTTACCTGGCCTTATTCCATTCTATCGACTGACTGCGTTTAAATCCGAACATTTGCTTTGCCCTGGCACGAACTCAAGAGGTCTACACACCACACAAGGGTGAAATTATATATGCAGAATGTACGTGAAAGCATATCAAACAAAATATTCCTCACATACTACACCACAATTGCCTTTTTCTATTAATATCACAGCAGGTGATCTTGATATAAATATAAATACGAAGCCTACAGAGGCGTAAGTTCTGGCGGACCTATTATTGAGTATGCACATAGGAATTTCAAGGGACACTTATCTAGTAAGCCTACAGGCACGCAAAACACATTGTTAAACAAGCAAATCTAAGGTATTTGCAGATATTCAATCTGAAGACACACCTTGAATATAGTGAATTACATTTGGACTGCGCAGTAGTCGGGCACAAAACACATATCTCCGGTTACATATCCACAGTTACGGTCAAATATTACTGCTAAACTTCGGGCAATTTATAAATAATAAATTAAGGAGTAAATGAAGAAACGGCAAATCGATTTTTGTAAGGCCAAGGCAATTGGTTCTACATAGCTAAGTCAATACATATATAACATGTTATGTTCGGCAACTAATTCACCAGAAAAATACAGTAAAATCTACTTACTTTTCTCCAAACATATCCCTCCAGAAATCCGCCGCATCACTTTTAGTAATTCTGAATTGATCTCCGGCAAAAACACCACCGGGAAAAATTGCTTTCAATTCGGATAACATATGACTGAAAACTAGGCTGAGTTTCGTTAAATTGCGCCTGCACGTCGAATTCTCCTCGAAGATTTTCTCTTTTCCTTCTTTAAATAGTTTTATAGATTGTTTGCACTTTCTCATTAGATTCTCGATGAAAACTTTGAAATATTCATTTTCATTCAGCACTTGCATTCTGTCTTCGTATTTTTCACAAATGACACGCAAATGTTGGTAGGTGTCAGGAAGAATATCCAAAATGAAAGGCGGACTATTTTTCAAGTTCATTTTTTGGTGTTGGCATAGCTTAACTACCTTATCCATAAGCTTCCACGTTTTCTCGATAGTTCGTCGATCGATTATTAATTTAGTTGGTGCCATCGCGTCGGAAAAAGCGTCGTGAATTTTAGTGAATATCGAGGAAATATTTCGAGGTTGTAAGTTCCAGGACTTGTTGCTAACCGCCATATTCCTTTCCTCTCGCTTTTGCAATCCCACAATCCCTAGCGAAATAGAAGGCAATGTGATCAGACGATGACGACTATCGTCGCGAAGCGCGACGTATTTTAACTCAAATTTAAAAAAAAAAAAATTATTTCCCTTAAATGTTACAAAAAATGATACCTAAGTTAAATTATTATAAGTCATATTGCCATCGTACTTTTTATAAAAAAAGATTAAAATCAATTGAAAATGAAGGCGACATGACGTAAAGTTGATGACATGGAAGGCAAACTGGAGCAAAATGGCTGCCAATGTGGATGATACGAGTTGGTATGTGATCAATTAAGGCGTCAACTGGCAATAAATACTGATATTTTCTGCTTTTAATCTATGTTTTGCTGGACTAGAATGCCTATAAAAGACTTTAGTTGCAGTGCCATGGTACCCACTAGTGTTGCTACCAAAATTACTGTCCGGTTACGTCTAGTGCGTTTGAGCAAATCTTGGTAGACCTTTAAATTTAGGCCATGCTGATGATTTTAAATTAACATTTTTTTTAAAAAAAATTAATAGTATTACTCAGGGCTAAGCATATTAATTTTAGCTATCTTGCAATATAAGTGCGTGTTTGTAATTTTTTTTAAACTAAAATGTTAGTATCTTATATTTGTTCAAGGCTTGACGAATTTGGATCAGACATATTGCAAAGATGTGATGTTCAGGAGTTAAAAATAGAAGAAGAGGTCATAGCACCTTCTGCTTTAACATCTTATATATGGCAGGTATGTTTGAGAAAAATATTTTTCATTTTTAGCTTATTGGCATTATGTCAGGTTCGATGTGCTGTAGGTGCCTATTTACCATTTTGTGGTTTGAATTGATTCAACGTTGGTCATGTGAAATTATTCATTTTAACATAGCTCGGTGTTAAGGATGCGAAAGAAGAACTAATATTTGATGAAATATTTGATCTTCCTAATCAAGCATTACTGCGAGAGGAATGTCGCCAATTAGTAGGTATGTGTAAGGACCAACCTTAATTGTACATTTTAAATGCTGGCTTTGGGCAAAAATAATTCATGCTTGACTTATATTATCAATTGACAGATAAACTAGGCAACGACGAAGAGGACAAAGTGTCCATTGTGAGCGACTTAGAATCTGTCCTAACATGCTATTGTAAAACAAAGAATGTAAACTACGAAACAAATAATGGATGGTTGGAAATCTTAGCTCCATTGTTAGATCTTAGATTCTCGCGGGCAGAATTATATAATTGTTTTTGCGCTATCGTTTCCAAATATATACCTAGGTAATATACATATCTTCGACACTTGCATTGATAATATATATATATATATATCATCAATTCATCTAATCTTGCTTTATTGCTTATGCAGAGATTTCTCAAGGAATGCCCAGGTCTTCCATTTATTTCGCCTATTAATATTGTATCATGACCCAGAAATCTGTTCATTTTTGGATACTAAACGAATCTTTCCAGATGCATTTGCAAGTAGTTGGGTGAGCATAATTTCAAGTTTTTAAAATATTGTTTAACTAACAGTTAATTGTGGCAGATTGACCTAGCTGTCACAGAATTATTGAAACTGTAATTTTTTTTCCTTATTTATAGTTTCGCAGTCTTTTTGCTGCTAACTGTGGACTCAAAGTGATCCATGCTATCTGGAACATTTACTTCCAACAAGACGATCAATTTGTTGTATTTTTCTTGGCACTCGTTATCCTAGTCAATGCAAAGTAAAGCCTTTCTAAATTTTTTTATACCAATATGGTCTTTTTTGAGATAATAATTTTGCTTTAAAAATTGCAGAGAGCAGTTGTTGGAAATGCCAATGGAAAATAAACAAACGATAACAGGTACATTTTGCTAAACATATTTTTCAGCTATAAATTGCATAAGTTCATTAAGATAATTTTTTTTTGCATTTTTGCAGAAATGCTGACTTCAGTACCAGGAGCATTAGAACTTGAAGATATTGAAGACTTCTGTCAGCTTGCATTATATTATTATCAACGAACCCCATTCTCCTTTAAAAAGGTGTTGGATAGATTGCAGTTCAATTGTCTTTCTTACAGTTTTGAGTTAACTTACATGATGGCTGTTTCTTCACTGGTTTTCAGAATTACAACCAACTGCTATTTGTCACAGATTCTCAGCCATTAGTCATTGAGGACAGCTTAATTAGCCAGGCACTTTGTTTACCAGTATCCATGGAGGAACTCATCCGCAGTTCTAAAGCCGGATCTGATAATGATGGAGTAAGGAGAATATATTAGTTCTCTTAAAAACATCACGCCTGCCTTGTTTTCACATTTCAAAAAGCTGTTTTCTTTCAATAGTTTGAATCTGTACGATTTTTCTTGGTGGATTGTCGCCCTGCAGAACAGTACAATTCTGGGCATCTGCCAACTGCCTTCCATCTAGATGCCAATTTAGTAAATGATCATCTACAACTTTTGTATGCAAATTTGGATGTGTTAGTAAGGAGTACTGAGTGTATTACATAAATTTTCAGATGCTTCAAGAACCACAGGCATTTAATACAGCTGTACAGGCTCTGTTTAGTGCCCAGAAACAAGCAATAGCAGCCAACTCCTTAGCTGGTGGCGAACATTTGTGTTTTATGGGAAGTGGACGAGAAGAGGAAGATCAATACGTACATATGGTTATAGCCAGTTTTTTGCAGAAGCACTGCTTGTATGTTAGTGTCGCAAGAGGCGGATACATTGGTCAGTCACTGCCATTAAAAAAAATATGCATTTGTAAATGGAGGTTGCCATTTCATAATTCTTTGTTTTAATAAAGCTCTCCACTCTCTTTTGACTGGTCATTTATCAAGTGGATTGGCTGATCATTCGAAATCAACTTGCATTGTTTGTAACAAGGTAGTTGCTAATGGCAAAGAGGATGAAGTTTTGCAGAAGGTATGAATTGTGGACACAAAAGCTGATTGAAAATTGAATTTAAATGGTATTTAAAAAATTCTCGTTTTTATTTAGAGTCCTTCTATTATTGAGAATTTATCGACAGTTATCAGGTCGAGAACGAGTGAAATGAAAGAGAGGATGGTCGATTTTATAACTAATCCTAATCAACAAACTGCTGAAAGGTAAATGTTCCCAGAACACTGGAAATTTCTTATTTTAATATTCAGTATTAATGCATTTACAATCCAAATTGTTTTAGGCATGTTAGCAGCAGTGACAAAGTTGGAAGACGGTATCGTAACGTCGCATCGGTTTTCACAATTGATGATGATCATGGTTAGTAGTGGATGAACAGCTACAATATGTAGTAATGTTTTGTGGGAAGCAGTTAACCTACAAACCTTGTTTATTGTCAGGCGATTCTGCTGGATATTATAATGTTCTTTCTTCATACAGCACCTGAAATGATAATGTTTTCACAACAGGAATATATCTGCTCAGTCATAATTTTACGTTCCTGTCATATTTTTCCCCTAAATGAATGGAATTCACCAGCCATCTTCATAAGGGAAAACAAACGATCCAACAAACCATCGTTAGACTATCTACCTGCCACATAAAAAATCATTCCATTTTGTTTCAGCGTATTTAGTAGTTCATAGACCATATTCCAAATCCAAGTACTTTGTTGGAAGGGGTAATCTTTCTGATGTATCATTAACATTCAGTTTACTTTACATTTTTCAATGATTTCAGATGAAATCGAAGGCGATTCTCCTGATGAGGAAGAACAAGAAGTTGTTAGTATTTCAACATGGCTTAAAAAGCCCGATGTTCTGGCCTCTTTTAGATGTAAAGAAGTAAAAAAGAGTGGTTACATGTTTCCATGGTGCGTTTGCCAGAAAAATGCTAAGAAATGTAATTTTATGACTGTGAAACAACATCAACCTAAGACATTCTCTTTGATTTTCAGTTACTTACTTCTCACTGGATCTCATCTTTATGTGCTCAGATCTATACCCAATCGAAGGGACTATGCTCACATTGCATCAAGGAGAATTCTGTCATCTATTGTAAAAATTACATCTAAGAAAAAACATCCAGACTTAATTACATTTAAATATGGAACCGTCAGTGGTGACTCAATGACAATAACAGATTTAGACATGTTTCTTATTCCAAAAGCAAGTGAAGCTACGAAAATTATTAAGCAACAGATTATGAAATTTTTTGATGAATGAAGAATTTATCAATTTGGAAACAAAAAAGGCACCTTCCTTGAGATAAATTTGGTGATACAGTTATCTTGAGAAACCCGCATTAATAACTACTGTTACTTGTTACCTCTTTGAGTTGCTGGCATTCTATTTACCATAATTCTGGAAATGTTTGCCCCTTTAAATCCTGCTGCTGAAAGAAAGACCATTGCAAATAATTTTGAGAGCATATAAACTGAATGATTTGGATCAGTTTTGAATTTATCGTCATCTTTTTATTCCCCAATTGGTTTTAAAATTTGTTTGATGACAAAGGTTGTTCTTTGCTCATTTGTATTTCAATTCCATTATTAATTTGCCAGTTCAATTAGGCCTGTGTAGTAGAACTAAAGTATTTGTATATAATGGTAAAAGAAAGTGTTTAATATCATTGCTTGAATATTTGCAGTTATTGAAAATTTAGATATGATGAAGTAGCGTTTATCCTAGTTAAAGTTCTTGTCAAACTAAACACTTTTAAAACTTTATTTGATGCAAATGTAGTAATTTAAAAGGAATAAATGTTGGATAAGTTTGAGTGAATATTTGTAGACAAGATTTTAATACATAAATACACCAGTCTGTTAGTTATTTTGTAAGGAAACGTCTTACTTGAAGAAATTTGACATTAAATTCATGTTCACGTCTTTTTTTGAATCCAAATGAAATGGTTAGTAGCAGTTGAAATAACTTAAGTATGACAAATACTAAAAAATTATTAAAATAATGAAAACTACCACCTTACAAAAGTCAGTGGAGCCTTTTTTAAAAAAATATTATCGTACATTGTAGAGCAGGAATTTAATGGAATCTTATACCCGAACTTTCTCATAGAATGTTTTAAAAACTTATCACCGGTATACTATAGAAAAGGCCGGTATTTCTATTTTTGGTCAACATCACTGAATTCAATGATCATGGATAAACCTTTTGTAATTTCAAACAATACAGTGTTGACGATTCAATTTTAATTTAGTAAAATTGAACTTCTAATTGAGCAGCCAACATTTCAAAAATAAATTATAAAATACCAGAATTAAGTTTTTCTCCATGCCACAAGAATGTTCTACTACTCCCTTGCATATACAGCTGTATATCATTTTGAACTGTTACTTTAACCTTTCTCTAAAAAGTGCTTGGTTTCTAGACTAAGAACATTTTGTTTATCTTGCATATTTTGTAAACTAATACAAAAACTAAGTTAATAAGTTAATTACACTGATAAACAATGAATATAGTATGTAAATTTCTGTCATGCCTTGAGTTGCTTGTACGAACAAACTAACCTTCCCCTGACTGTTATTAACACCAGTGAAACGTGGCAAAACCACTGGAGTACAGATATTCAAGGAAAATACTAAATTACATATAAACAGGTAAAACAGATACTGTTCGTGAGATTTCCTTCATGGATTAAAAACCCATTGTGGTCATTTGTTTCAAATTTCTGGGAGGACACTTGATGTAATAAGTCATTGCCATTAGCTTAAGCTTGTTGTGGCATTTGTAGCAACTCTCGTAACCGTTGAATGCAAATTTTGGAGCCATCATGGGCATCTTTACTCACCATACAAAAATTTAAAAAGCCGTGTGGCAAACTATCCAATACATCTATGTAGACCTCTTTTCCTAATTTTCGCAATCGCTTCGAAAACATTATGGAATCATCCAGGCAAGGATCAAGTTGGAGCGCCTGAAAAATAAATTCAATTGAAATTACGATCAGTCACATAATGAAAATTTACAATATTTACGTTATAGTTGATGTGAGCTATGAAATGAATTTTTCACAGCAATTGATTTTCACGATTAAAAATGTACTTTTTCTGTATCTAGTTAATTATTTTGTCAGTATAATCAAAATGAGATAGAGAAATACAAGAATCACCACTGTCCACGTAAGTAAAAACAACTTAGCTAAACATTCACAAGCAAATATGAATTGTTGACAGTAAATGACAGTTTTGTTAACGTGTGTCCTATGCAAATGACTATTCATAGCTATCGATAAATTTTGAGAGCAAATAAACTTACCAGAAATCTTATGGGTGGGTACTGCTGAAGAATTTCGTCTGTTGCCAAATACGGCGATAAGTATGGGTCATCATTAGCAGTGAACATTTTAAATTCTTCCATCAGCAATTTCAAACTACCCGTATCATCTAGGGAGCGATCAGCAAATATTCCTTGGCTGCATGTACTTCCATGAGGGCTGTTTGCATTTCCTCTTTTTAGAGGCAAGATGTCAGAAAGACAATTTTGCACTTTGTTCTTTACCCTGCCCACTTTCTCGGAAATGCGCAGGGAAAACTCTGTTGGCATTTCAAATAGAATATTCTCTTCTGATTCCATGGACTCAGAACGTAAAACAGCCTTGTTACTTTTTTTGTCCACATCGAGCACATACCAATCCATGAATTCTGAAACATAGTCATCACCAGATTTTCCAGATTCATTAGCACTTCCTGTACTATGCAAACCATCTCCAATTTCATCAGTGGGACGTTTTCCTGCTAGTGTAGCTTCACTATCAGAGTCTAACGATAGCGTATTCATGGTATCACTTTTACTACCAGCCACACTACTTGCAGATTTAGATTCCAGATTCTGTAAATCTGCAACAGTCACTTCTTCGAAGGATTCACTATTGCTCATTGCATTAGTAACACTTTGCCGAGTAGATTTATGGTGCCTGTTAGACATGTTCATAGACATGTCAATAGAATTTCCTTGGACTTTCAGATCATTGGATTCTTTTATTAATTTGGGTGGATCCACTCCCTGCTCAGGATACTCTGTCTCATACTCATGTGTTGGAGAAGAAGTATTGCTATTGCAAGCAGAGCTTGGTCCAGAGGCTGGACCAATACTTTCTGAACTGGAACAGCTAACTGGAGGTTGACCAGCATATGCTAGCAATTTAAAAATAAAAACATACATTAACATCATTTTCACCAGAAAGCTGATGAAACCTGATGCAATGGTAGAAGGGTATCCTCAAGTTGAATATTTAGGAATATGTGCACTTTCAGACAGTTTAGTCAAGATGAAACTATACTAACAACAATTGCATATCATACATTATGTGGAAACCATTTAAATTCTTACCTTTTAAGCATCTCATCATAAATCCAAATGGCAATAATGGGTCCATTATGCACAGTAATCGAGAAGGTGAAGGCATAAAATCAATCAATACTGGGGTATAAATCGCTAATATACCATCTGGCTTACGAATTCCATATTCAATAGCTTTCATAGTTACTCCCAAAATTAAGTTGCCACCAGCACTGTCCCCAACGAAGCATATCTTCTCACCAGTGCTGCCTGTCAATGAATAAACAGAAAATTCATTTATTCCTAGAAAGAATTGGCATTTTATAACTATTGATTAAACGAATTTAATAAAGTTCCAAAATATTTCCAAGGAAGATTCCATTAGATATATTGCAGCTTCAAACCATAGAAATGAATGACTAACACAATTTACAGAAATTTATAAAAAATAGCATTTTACCTAGAAGATGACAGTTCTCCACAGCCCACGCATATGCATAAAAGCATTCTTCCAATGGACGAGGGTATGGAGCATCAGGCGCCAAGGAATAGTCAACAGACAGGATAGGGACATCTAACAAAGTAGCCCAATCTCGAAGATAAACCTAAATAAAAGAAACCACCAATTGTCGTCTAGGCGCACTGGTATACTGTCAATCTTTTAGCTTAATAAGACAACTGAATTTGCGGCACCTTACCTCGTGAGATTTGGAGGACTGCGCAACAAATCCACCCCCATGACAGTGAATTATTAAGTACGGAGAAGCAGGAAATACTTTGAAAGGCTTTTTCACAGGGTCACTTTCATCTAGCTGTGCATAAAATTTAAGAACTAACATGAAATACGACTAAACGCATAAGGTCTGCCTGATTACTGCAATATGGTGCAAATGCATTATTGTGGTTTTTTTTAAAAAAGAAACTGGGAAAACTAAATATATTGCCGATTTACACTGATTTTTCAGGGTACTCGATACAGCTTGATACATCTACTTTATCTGCACAGATCAATATAAGATGACATTTTTCATGATTTTGGACAACATGGAAACGAAGTTTGAAAGGAAAATAAGGATATAATTTGGATTATGCCTTGCTCCAAATGTGCCCATGTGGCCGCCCAGCTGCCAGCCTACGACCCGTTAGGAGAAGCACACTTCCTCAAAATATGTAATGGTGGATCAGGGCATATTCCAAAGTACACCAAAATAAAAAGTATTTGTGAACTAATTGAAATGAAAGCTTCCCATCATTTCCTAAACAAATATGGAATGACTGCAACATAAAAACTAAAAATGTTAGTAACATTCAAAAACAAGTATGAAGTAAATCAACTTGCAATGCATGCTTTTACAATCTGTGAATCAAAGATGCAAAATTTATAATGAATATTACCTGCCCCTCTCTAATTGAAGCTGACAGAAGCCTGCAGATTACCGGAGATGATGGCAGATGAGAAGAAGGTATTGGAATTTCAACAAGGGTCCCATCTTTTTTTGGTAGTTTTAATAGCTTTGGCGGTAACTGAATGACTTTGTTAATCAGAAGAGGCACGCACACCAGACCAGGAACTTGCTGTACAATTAGAAATGCGAATTTAGTTATCACAAGATTACGATTACAAATATTGAGCAAGTCTAGCAAGAAATTTAAGAAATCAAAACCACCTTTTCACAAAGGCTAGTTATGCTAATTGTTTTTTCTCAAGTAAGTACAGTATGTTTGCAAATTCCGCAGTAGGCCTATGGTAGTTATAAAATACAAACCTGCAAAAGCTCGTTTTCTTGTAAAAGCCAAAATGCCTTACAGAAATCAACAGATGCTTTTCTGGCAATTTCAACTATTCGTCTCGCACGATTTTCTGGACTGTAAGCATATTTGCCACAGCTGATCATCGATGATGCTGTGCGAGCAATTATTCCACCGGTGTTATAATAAGCATCGCTGAAAGACGCCATCATCAATGATATAAACTTCAGAGGCTTCCTCATTGATTCGTGAAACTGGAAATATCAAAATGATCAAACTATATTTGGGAGAACTCTGTGTGCTAATGACGAATAACAAGCAAATGCTAAGCCATCTAATAAGTCAAATAAATAGGTAAACAAGAAAATATACTGTTTAGTTTCTCGAGGAGTTGATTGATTTTAATTAGCATCGCTCAAATCATCTAACTTCAAAAGCAACACAAGTATCTAGTAGGAGCCTTTCATAGAAAATTGAACTGAAGATACTAAGTTGGCCCCAGCAAGGTGAGTCTACACACAAGCAGGCTTACATGTATATGGTTGATGGCATACAGGATGTGTTTTAAAATTGCAATTAGGGAATAACTATAAGTATTGCCTTACATCCTCTATAACAGTGTATACTGTTGATAGACATTCACATGACAATGTGAGTCATGATGATGATTATTTTTCTTAAGTAAGTAGGCCTACTAATTTTACTTAAATTATCTGAACTAACTTTTGGACTCGCAAACGCAGAGTTCACATTATTGAGTACATTGCCATATTTTATCTAGTAATCACAGTAGCTAAGAGCAATGTATCGGTTATTTACAGAATCCAAGTGCTACTTGCCAATAATATTGCAAATGTTGGCTGGTTGCACTTTGTTAATAGGCCATTGCATACATTAATTGCAAATTTAAGGTCATTGATTCAACAAAAATAGAACTACATGTATGTGGCATCTTCAAGAAAATAACTCATTATGCCGCCATCTATGAGACAAATATTGTAGAATCACGACTATACTGCAGGAATATCATACCGTTATTAAATAAACGTTAGACAAATTTGAATAAAATGAACTTAAATCATGTTCAATTACCAAAAAAGGAATTTAGCATTCAAACTTTACCTAGCCAATCATGAAAATTACTTTTGTTTTCACTTTTCAGGACCAGTTTACATAGTGTTAATTCAGCCCCAGCTATTGGCTGTCATTTCGCACTTATGTGTATACGATAGCAGCTACCATTCAGGGGCTAACGGATTATCTCTTCCTGCTCAATTAGAAACCTGCTATACTGTATGGTCTATGTGTTGAAAACTTATTGTCTCACTAGGACTTACATTTTTGATGTCATCAAGACTGTGACACTTTTATGAACTGAAAAACCAACTGTGGACTGAACCTCGAACAGTAAAACAGAAAGAAAATCGAGATAAAAATTTTGACTGAAAAGGAATTTTGTATCTACAATGTCCCGGAAATTGAACAGTCCTTTCTCATTTATCAGTTATCACTTCATCATAGGCTATAGAGGTGATTGTTATTGCAGTATGATGCATCAGACATGAGGCAATTTGGCACAGATGATAGCAGTCGAAAAATTCAAGCATAATGAATTTAAAATTTCATTAAGCATAACAATGAAAACTCCCAAAAACTGTATGCAATTTTCAAAATGAAAACTTCCCACAGGTCACTCCTGGTCCCACTCGGTAAATTAACTTTAAAAATAAAACACAGATAAAAGACCATCGTTAGAGATGCATGTTGAAATCAACATTTGTGTGAGCTCCACGTTAAACATGGACGTGACGAAAACGTATGACGTCACGTGAAGCACTGCAGATCAATGGGAGCAGATCTTGTGCCGTGGAATAAACCTCCAAATAAATGGCGGTAAAAATTCTGCCGTGTACAACTTTTAATATGTTTTTTCCTTTCATCGAGAATTGACCTTTAAAAGAGATTTCGTTGTCATTTATTTGAAGCTATACATGTACCCAACATTTCGCAGTAACATGACATCTGAATTAGGCTACTTAGCATTTCAAAGTTAGTGTTGCAAGGTGGAATGAAAAATTGCCAATTTTCAGGTCAAAAATTCCATCTTCGACCATGAAAGCGGACGTGGACAACGTCACGAGACCTGTTCCCATTCATCTGCAATGCTCCACAAGATTGGCATCACGTTCGTACTTAACGTGGAGCTCACACTCTATAATGGGGTGCAATGGGCGCACGTTACCATCCTAACGACACGGAGATGCACATTGCTGCCGTATTTGTGGGTTGGGTTCAGGTTTTGCGTGAACCTACTACTTTCTTGATAGAATATGAATTTAGGAAACGGGTCATGGGAGATTGGATGAGGCATAGGCTACGTACTCAAATTTCCCTATTTCAATAACATTTTTCCAAGTTTTATATTTTATTCAACCAGTTATGACCAGGCTGGTTATGACGCATTTGACACACAAAAAGGTGTTGTTGACACAGGTATATTATTGCATTAGCAACACTCCATAGTCCTGCAACATTATACTGTATAATGACACTAGTGGCGTTTGACGAACACATACTTACCAATGCCAGGGTTCCTACAGCTTTCGTGACATAAATTTTCCTGACTTTCCCAGGCTTCCCAGACCAAAATTGTTATTTTCTTCTGACCTTTAGGGTTTTCCCACCGATCAATATCAAAACAAATTTGCTGTACAATAGGCCTATATGTGATGTTCATGTAATTATTGAATTTGTATGGATTAATTATAAAAGAATTCAAATAAAACATTAAAGTATCTCATTATGTATCTGAAATACCATCTGCTCTGAAATTATGAAAATCTCCTGACTTGTTGAAACATTTTCAAAATTTCCCTGACTTTCTCAGATTCTGTGGGAACCCTTCAATGCTGATAAAAAGGTATCCTATAACCTATAATTATGATACGATGACACTCGAGTGTCACAGGACAAGCTTTCACCTCTCTAGCTCGTTGGCTTTCACAGGATTCCTGCCATAAACCAACAACAGTACGACAGCCTCTTGAAGGAAGCCTCTTGAGCACAAACCTGAAATCCCAGACACCGTCCGTAAAAGCAAGTCGTGTCAATATTTTCCATTTCCAGCAAGATTTCTTCGGGCGAATGCGCGGCGGTGGGGAAAAGGCTGCGCTCTTCGCTTTTGGCTCTCAACGTCCTCAGGTTGATGAGAATGGCTTTGAGGGAGCCCGTGACATTGGCGTAGGCTTCCACTTCTCGCAAGTAGTGATCTTTACGAAAAAGAAAAGAACTTCGATTCTCACACACGGTTCTACACAGGCGAATGCAGTGAACCACCAGGGAGTCCGCGATGGCCACGATGCTGCGGTACCCGTTGGCAGGAGTTGCCGCATCTAAATCGTACAAGTGGGCAGTGCGCACGACGTCCTGCGTCAACGCTTCCATCGAGTTCAACCTCTCCAAAAACAGGGAAAATACTCGAGAGAAAGCCTCGTTATCCGTGGACTCGAAATGCTCGATGTTGTTAATAATCAAGGAGCGCAAGACGTCGCAAAGCGAGCTTCTGGACGACGAAAATCCAGACTCAGCGTAGAAAGAAAACCCGCTAACGCAACCATCCGCCATCTTGCCCAACTAATAATAATAAATGGGAGTTTTTCCACGGCCTGTTTTTTGTTGGTAGATCTACGGAAGCCCGAAGGAACAAACCTCACCTATCCCCACAACTGAAATGAAGGCAGAGGCCTTCTGCCATCTAGTGGCGATGATAGCAAGTTTTGGTGGGAAAATCAAAATCAAATCAAACATTTCTACTGGAGAAACAGATGAGGCTATCGCTCGAGAAAAAACTAAATTATCGATTTTTGGTCACAATTCTTTAAAAGAAATTAATGATGGAAACGCAATTCCTAAATTAAAAACAGCGAGAAAATGGAATTATGTGGACGTTTCTTACGAAATTTTCAGAAAAGGTGAAATACGATGGAATGATAGACGACTACAAGTGATGGAATCATTTCTGTGAAAAAAATTGATTCGGAGGCAATTGTTTCTGAATAACTTCACTAGAAGTTATGTATCTTTCAAGAAATATTTTTCACAAATAATCATACCGAAGCAAACTTTTCGGGAGATATTTAAAAACCGTATCACTGTCTATATGATAAACATACATGCTGATAGTGTACGAAAATAACGAGGGAAGGAATAAGGTTGTAAGGGGAAATAATAAATATTTGTCTTCCCTCACTATGAATAAATAATACTTCAAAACGTTAAATAAATAATTAAATAAATTTGAACTTCATATAAATATCCTTTCACTTGATGTAAAACAAATTTCTATGGAAAAAAACTTATTCGGAGGCAATTTTTTCTGAAAACTCTACCAGAAGTTATGGTATTTTTTCTTAAAATACTGGTATTTTTCAGAAACAATCATACTAAAATAATTTTGAGGGAAGTTTTAAAAAAACTATGATAATAAACATACAAGTCTTGTATACACTGTATGCTGAAAGTGTAAGAAAATAATATGGAAAAAAATATAGTTATAAGAGGAATTGATAAATCGTTGTCTTCCAACACTACAGATAAATTTTACTTCCAATTGCCACATAAATCATTAAATAAATTTCAATTTCAAATACATGCCCTTATATATACTGTACCTCACTCAAGTTCAACTATTCTTTATGATGTCTTAATTATCTCGCTAAAAATACCTTATTATAAAGCACTGCCTTGGCGACGAGCGATGCTTAGCGAAACGATAAACACCTTGTCCTTTCGTCATTTCTACGTCAATTGGGAGATTCTGAAAAACATCGACACGATGATTAAAAATTGCGCTATCACGTAAAACACATCAAAAAAAATGGTACAAAATGTTAAATTTTGAATTATCCACGAAAATAAATACGAAATTGTTGTATTTAATTTAATTAATTGCAGGTGGCAATTAATTCACGCGTTGACTGAATCAGCTTCACCGCCATTTTCTTGCTTCTTCTTTTGTAGCTGTGGCGAATGGCGATTACGCGATGAGGATTGAATGCGTAAATTTTATGAGGCTGCCTCCGTTAGTACGTACCAGCCTCCGCTTCCCCTTCGCAGTCATAGCAACTCGATCTTCGATGTGCAGGTGGTAAACAAAGGAAAAAAGAACAGCCAAATGTGGCCTTCCTCCCTCCTATGCTAGCAAAGCGAAGACTATTCGCATCCAACTTTCAATGCAAAAGCAAGCTGCATAAAGGCTAGCGCTACCCTCTGTACATAACTTTTAAAAAAACCGAATACATGCATACTGCGGAATATTTAAAATATGTATAAAAGAGGTACAATATACTACATTTTTGGGATTTACATGTAAATATCATAATTTTGCACTGATCTCAGCTTAATTCGCGATTAAAATAACGGTATGCTGAAAAAATCTGTCATCCAATACTTTATAATGTTGTGACAAGAAATCACGGGGGAAGTAATTGAATTCATAAAGGCAGTGAATTTATACAGTAGGAAGTAATTGAAACCATTTTCCCAAGAAAGGAGTAAAAATAAATAAAAAACATTCGCGTGACCTGTCTAGCCTCGAAACTAAGTTAACCAATGCGAAGTGGCGGAGAGGGGAACACACCTGATTGTCATCCCATTAGCGAGCACTTTTTTCCACAGGAAACTCAATCTCCATTTACTCGCTCTATAGTCGTTGGCATCTTGCATTTCGCATTTTGGTTGGGCGAAACTGGCGCAATTTTTTTCATTGATTTTAATAAGAGCCACATCTACAGTGAATGTACTGTATAAGGACGCGATATATTTTCCACATAGACACAAGCAATCCACACATACACTAGAAATAGGCCCTAATACTACCAATGGACAATGGACCATATACAGTACACTAGCGATGGGCCATATAATGTACACTTGCAATGGACCATATACATGTACAATATATAGCAAAATACCCTAACACTAGAAATCGACCATATTCAATAGTATTGGACCATAGACATACATGTGTATGATGGATAGGCCACAAATGGGCCTATACGGACAAGTACTGACCAAAGTTATCATTAGCTATTGAAATAACATTAGTCATAAAAATAGCATTTAATAGCCAAAGAGATAAGATTGGCTCATTGAAATACTGTAGCATAGAAAAAAGTTTTGATTTCGGACCAGGGCAGAAAGCAAAGTAAGACCCAAAACTCGGAGGTAGTCCCCAACATGGACAATAGTATGCCCACAGAATATGTCATTGACGAACATCGTCGGAACAAGTCGGTCGATGTTAAGTAAAATCCCAGCAAAATTCCCTATAGACGATTTTGCAAAAGTGCTTGTTTTTCCTTTTCCTCAGCATCTCGGCAAGAGTACAAAACCTAGCCACGCCCCTCTCGACGGTTTGATTGACACGGTTGCTCTGGCAATATGTCCCGTCTTTTTTGTCCTAACCCGTGTCGGCCACAAACGAAAACGAGGCAAAAAACAAAAAGGGGCTAATAACAGCATTGGGTCCTATATTGTAACATTGGGCCCTCCATGATACCATTGAGTCCTATATACTGTACATGTAGTAGCATTAGGCCCTAAATATTAACATAGGGCCATAGTAGCATTGGGTCCTTTATGGTTGCTTTGGACCCTATATTGCAGCATTGGACCCTACATATTAGCATAGGGCCATTTATAGTACCATTGGGTCCTACATATTAGCATTGGGCCCTATATGATAGCATTGAGCCCTATATGATAGTATTGGGCCCTATATGATAGCATTGGGATCTTTAGTAGCATTGGTTATATATATGCATGGCGTAGTATTGGGTCCTCTATATTAGCATTGGACCCTTC
>JAQGAF010002866.1:0-20106 GCA_034687865.1 Kryphioiulus occultus
GGCGCCCTCTATTGACAATATTGGGCAACTCGAATTATTAATTATCTTTTTTATTAATTAATCAAAGGGCATTTATTTATTAAAGTTGAATTGTCGCCTCTAGAAGTAACCAGACTATCAAGCAAAATTATTATCACGACGATTTATTCATTATTCGCAGAGAATTTATGTATACAATTTTTCAATTTTTTATCATGGCAGGGGTGGGAGGGGAACTTCCCGTTAAAAGAGACAGATTTATTGAGCACGTTATGCTCTGCTACGAATTCGAATTGAATTACAAATTTGTCACCTTTGAAATAATCAATGGAAGCATGATCGCGCACCTGTTTACCTCCAATTCTGCCCGTTTTCTTAAGATAAAAATCGAAATGCACAAGCACGACTCCTTGAAAGGACACTCGAATAAAGTGTCATTTGACACGAATTACAGGCGCCATTTTATGCGCACAATGGATGGGTCACAATGAAAAAACCCACCTTCAGCAAAATTAACGCTTAGCATACAGTGCTGCCAAATGAGAGCAAAGAACAATTGGTATCTTTCATTTTTCTTTGGCAGCTTAGTGTACTGTAAACACTGCAGTTTATTAGAGGTGATGTTCGCATTGAGTTCAAATATGCATGCACGTGTAGAACGGCACATTTTCGCTCATTGGCCTGTTTTGGGATTTGTTTTCTGAAAAGTCATACTGTACAATTTTCACGGTTCCCAATTTCTGATAAGCCAGGGAAAATCAGGGAATGTCAAGGAAATGAGAAATGTGCCAGGGAATTCGTGAAAATGTCAGGAAATGTCAGGGAAATTGAGATTGTTTGCATCGGCTAATTGATTGGTCATCATCTTTTATAAAAATATTTGTAGGAAAATCCATTATTTTTTTATTTTTTAAAAATATCATGTAAATATCAGGAAATTGACTGTTGTCTGGTAATGTCAGGGAAATTGATTTGATAATTTGAGTAGGAACACAGAATTTACTGCTTGATACCTGAATGCAATTTGAATTCATTGAAGCTACATTACATGCATAAAAATGTGAGATAGTCGTTATATCAAGCGAAAATGACGATTATGTTTACTTTTTACTCATAAATTCAAATATTTCAATCACTGATTCCAATAGTCTAGTAAAAACCGCCAATGAATGATATTTTCATTTCTTGGCTTTGCACTATCGCCAGCCAACGTTTAACCAAAGTAATTTAAAGGGTTATTAAAGTTAGCATAACTAAGAGACTTAATAAGTAGGTTAAATATTTCAGCGCTCATTGCATGCTGCGACTATTCGAAACCAAGATGGTGCCCTAAGTCTGACGTAACCTCCTATAGACTTAGGATCTCCATTTCAAAATTCAACGCTGATTGAATCGTACACGGCATTAGATAACAGCATGAATAAAAAGTTAAAAAAAACAGGCGTTATCAGCATAATCAGCTAGTCAACGACTTCATTTAGAAGCAGAATTATTTTGACAAGATAACTAAATTGTTCGAGCTACGGTTCAATCTTCAAACGGATACGCAGCCTACTTTCTCCTTTCAATTGAGCGTTTGAAAGAGCGATTAAACTGGCGTGTATTTAAGCCTATGGATCGAGAATGTCGTCATTACTGTTATAGTTTGGTCGTGGGGTGGTTCGTGAGTTGATGCCAGTTTTCCAGGCTGGTTTTGAGCCTTCGTCGTCCTATAATACGAAATAGAAGAGATACATAATCTCCTTAAGACAGCAATTTGGAGAAAGCAACAAGATGCCTGTAGAGAAACTTTGAGCGAATGGTGCGGGTGAACGATAAAATTTGAGCTTAAATGCTATCGAATGTGGTGCATCTTTTGAAAAACTTCCCCAAATCCTCTGTACCCCCACTTCCGAAATACTTCACCCACATGCAGGATATAGTACGTGCTCGTGTTTCACTTTACATCACCACAAAGTGCCATGAGACAACATTTCATGATTAAATTTGGCATCTGGTGGTGTGGGGGGCGATACTAAGTGATTCTATACGAAGATGAATACGTTTTCATATCCAAAATAATGCTTCACAAGCATATAATAATCAAGTGGGCAGGAATATGGCCGGTGTGAAAAATGAGGAAAATTGAAAAAAATAACAACTTGTGTGAAAAATTCATTGGAAATGAATTTCACGAGAAATCCGTCGTAAAACTGAGGAATTTCCCTCCAAACAGGCCCTTAATTTTTGTAGGGCCTGTTTTTGTAAATATTTTGAGAACCGCTGATTTACCTTAGCTCTTGAAAATGCGAATTTTTTGCATATATGTTGGGAGAAAATGTGAAAAAATTAGATATTTGCAAGTAAAAAATATCTTACACTTGAATGTTACAAATTTAAACCAATTGCTTCATAATTCAAGATTCCTCCAAACCTGGAAAACCTGGAAAAGTCAGGGAAAATTGATTTACTTTGAAAAAGTCAGGGAAAATTGATTTACTTTGAAAAAGTCAGGGAAAATTGATTTACTTTGAAAACGTCAGGGAAAATTTATTTACTTTGAAAAAGTCAGGGAAAATTTATTTACTTTGAAAAAGTCAGGGAAATTCTACAAATTAATAACTGATTTCGCAAAAGTAGTTATTGGTTAGCACAAAAATCAAGAGATGACAAGCAATTCTGCGAAAATTATTTTAATAACTAATGTAAATTTGCTGCTAAGTACATGTAGTATTCTTTATAGTCGCATGTCATATTTCGCCCCTTTTAGTTGTTAGGTGGTCAGGGAAACTTGTCTTCAAACCTGGGAAAGTCAGGAAAAAGTCAGGAAAGTTAAAATTCCATCATTAGGGGAACCCTATAATGTCAAAAACGAAAAGGGCAGTTTTTATCCCCAAATTCAAATTGACCAGGCAGCGACCTCTACGTGCAAAACTAGGTCAACCTGCTAATATTAAGTAAGCTACGCAATACATGCATATTAACATTTTCAAATGCATTCATTGCGTAAGATGATGTAGGTTTCTGAAGGATTCATCGCCTAGGGGCGACCGTCTCATTATTCCGCAGCAAAATGCAGGGAAAAAAGAATTGACTTGGAAATCGGAAACCCCCTTAGCAACGAGAAAATGTCACAAGTCACAACCTTGCCAGAGGGAACCATGGGCATGATAAGTGCAAGAGTTTTCCTTTTCTTGCTGAATAAGCTTCTCGAGTTTATTAGCCAATTTCTATAGCTCGTGCATGTAACCCCAAAAAACTTCAACAAGGTTGCCAGCAATTATATTTTTCTCTAATTAGCTTGTTTACTGTAGCGAAAGTTGGCTTGCACGGTCTGAGCCTATACGCTAATTTCCACTGTTTAATATCGGAAATTTGACGCAATGGAGCGTTTGTGGCACATGCACGAAATGATTATTAAAATTGCAATAATTTAAGGTAATTTTGGCATATTGGGATGGCATTCCAATGATGATGGCGTCGCAATCATCATTGACACCATGCTGTAAATATTGAGTAGTTGTAATAATTACTGTAATTTACTGAGTGGCAGCATGGCAATCTTGGTTATTACCTGGTAAATGGTTGGCTTTATGCAATTAAGCTACCATAATTCTTCGAAAATTAACTCGGTGTCTGTCCCGAATCTTCCTAACTTGCCAATTTTACTGGATTAGTTAGTGTAGATGCTGCCTTTAATTGACTTTTTAAAATGTTTATCCGTGGTGCTTCCATAAATTAATGTAAACGATCCCCTATTTGGCCTTTTTGCGTATTTATGCTAGTAACCCACATACGGTGGAGATTTCTATACTTGACCACATTTCTAAATTAGGCCATTATCCCTTCTATTAAAAATATAAATATTGAGGCCCGCTATTTTTATTAGGGACATCAAAGCTGATGCCCGTCGCATAAACCAATGCATGTATACATATACACGTATACTTTGTTTTTCACAAACCTCATTTGGCAATGTCAAAAAAGACCTACATCGAGTGAGGTAATGATAAAACCTAATGTACTAAAATATCTCTAAGAACACAATGATCGGTTAAAATAAAACAATATTCAGTTTTTGACCCATTTTTGGAATATTTTTGGAATCAAAAGATATGTTTGCCTATTTCGCACCCTGCTCCACTTACTTATATCTCATTTAACTGAGTTTGTATCTTGTATCAATTTTAGAACATTCCTTTACTAGCTAATGGCAAGGCATTTACAGCACAGTTAAAACTCTTGCCACACTTGTGCTGCAGCTAAAGGATTTCCCTCAGCTCATTCTAAAAATATTACTTCTAATCTTATGCTGAAAAATAAGTACAGCAATTGTTATTCATTCCACAAAAGAAGCTTTATTTTCCCATAATACACGCTACGTAAAAAATGTTTTAGTGAACATTTTTTCGTGCATTTTTTATAATGTTCCAGTGATGTCTATTATGATGTACAGCATAGTTCAAACATTGTATGCTATGCGGAAAAGGGTAGACAGGTGTACACGTATGAGTGAAATTACTCCTAGCATTTTTCATCGTTGAAAGTAAAGCAAAAACTTATCTGGCTTATCTCAGTCTTAAATTCATTAGGATATACACTGTAGCAAGAAAATCATCATCAGCTATAATCCTATAATGGGATTTCATACGTGAAACCTTCCCAAAGTGATTAATTGCACTTGTCGCACAGGCAGGCTAATGATCATACTTATAAATTTGGTCGTTTGCACAAACCTTCAATGTACGTCTGACCTAATCATCTCTAAAAACGGATTTTAATCTGCTATTTTGGGTAGTTACCAAAGGTGTTAAACGCCGATTAAATTCGAGCTTTCCTTCGGAATTTCATCACCTAAGTGTGGCCAGTGATGCAACTTGAAGGACTGTGCCATTCATTACCCCCATGCAAGACAGGTTTAACCCATAATTGCTCAATTGCAACCCACCATGTTCATGAAACGTGAATGTAGGCAAGGTGAAAAATGGAGGTGCTAACTTATTTTCCTTTCTTTTCATGAGGGCTTGCCTTGCTTTATGGGGATATCATCCGTCATGTTTTCGGACTTTTTTCAAAATGCTCGATTTCGCACAAATAATGATACACGCTAATTATAATTTACTTCTGACTGTTGTTCTTGCTAGTTTTATGTTTTTTCCTGTCGATATTAGTTTTCCTTGTGGCTGTTGTTTTTCTAGTAAACAACATTAGATTTTAATCAGCTTGAGTCACCTGCTGTTTTCTGGACATAAGAAGTGACCGTGACTAACAACAGATTTTTTGCTCTAACATTTCCACATTTGGCACCACGTCAATATGCAGTAGATTCTTTGAGAATCAATTACTGAGACATCTGGTGCACATAAATGAAACCAACTTAGGAATTTTTCAATTCATGGTTACATGCAGGCTGCCTATAACCTGTCATCTTCAGGAACATCTGCAGAGACTTTTTAAACACCCTGTATTTCCAAGAAATATCCCATTGTTTTCAGGGCTGCCAATCACGAGCGTGAAATTTTCCCGTGGAAAATTGATTTTAACACTCGGCTTACAAATTTCAGATTTAAATCCGGGCACATTTTTTGGTGGTCGCTCAGGTACAGTTAGCAGTTTCTCCCTTGCCTCCCTGGAGCCAAACCAAATTGAAATTTACTGAAGAAGGAATTCCTAAGCTGTCCCCCAAGCCTGGATTTTGTATTTTGGTCACCTGACTGCCCCCAGCATTTCTTTTGTTGTGGCTGCCACACATGCACGTTCATGTACCCACTGAGGTACATGCACATACCCACGCAACCCACTTACAGGGTAATATCATAAACACATTTTTAGCTTTGCTGATGTGCAGTTCGAATGACCCCCTCAACAAATGTCTTGAAGGAGTATTTTGCATCACGCCTATTTTCTGAATTCAAAATTGTAACCTGTTTACCAGACCTTCCTAGCACTTGACACGAAAATAGATCTTTAAAAATAAGGCAATAAAAGAAATGAGCTTTTCCGAAATATGTCTCTGAATAGATGAGTCTTTTTAGGCAAGGACACTTGTAACTTGAACAAGAGCTTAACTTTACCCTTGGATAGTGTAATCTTCATTGTTAATGAGTGAAAAATTGAGTTAGCACCAGTTCCACTTCAGTTTGATGCAACGGAGTTGATTCCTCTAATGTTTGACTAAGTCATTTTTCCACACAATTAAGCAAATTGGTTTGAAACACTATGTGTAAAATTGCAACTTACAGTTACACTATATTTCAAAGCTCAGCAGTGAGCACTACTGTTTAACTAACGGAAATTATAATTTGGCGTTCTAAGTGAAACTTCCTTCCCTCGGACTACGCTGTGGATCATAAATCTAGCTATATTATGCTACAAATGAGACGTTTTCATCATCATTAGCACTTAACCTCCTGTATTTTAGCATTCAGCTGTCAACGTGTTGTTGTATTGCACATATGATGTATAAGGCATGGTGTGCTTTAAGCAGCAATGGTTCAAGCAACGAGCTGCATGTAGCTCGTTGGGTTCAAGTGCCAAACTACCTTCGGCTCGTACAGCTGGTCATTTTATAAAATTTCTCATAAATAAACTGTATATGGAAAAACGAGTCTAGAAATCTGAGCAATATCCGTTGTATTGAGCAGATTTCAGAAAATATAATTGAGGTGGTGTTGGGTCGCAGGCTCGCAGCGTGCAAACCTAAACCAAATAAAGTTGGTTGGGTCTTATTTCGGATCGATACAACTGAGCTTTTTAGTGCACAACTCAGGGTATTATAACATCATACAGGATCGATTAATTGGCCTATCACTGAACTAGCCGTCTGCTTGTAAACGGTTCTCAAGTTCTTGATGGAGAAAATTTCCGAGAAAATATGCCATCGTGGGAAATCGAGACATTTTATGTTGGGGATTGGTATAAATTCGAGATAAAACACCATGGTTTTCCAATTTCCTTATTCACATTGTCGGTATTTTTGACCAGTCTCTTTTAAGGGAAACTATCAGGTAGCCTGTCAATGTTTTAGGGTTAATAAAATTGAAATATACACCGATTTAGAACCTCGAATTTAAAAAATGGTTTTCCTGAAAAACAAATGCATTCAATTTATCGGTATTGTTTAGTCGTATAGAGTTTTCGTAGTAAATGCCCCATTTCCTCGAGTTATTTCATGGCAATCTAAAATCTAACAATCTTTATAGCTTTACATACTGTAGTCTGTAGATGTGGTAATGACCAAATAAAATCAGGTTAAAAGAGGATTAACTACGAAATGAACACCTAATATACATTTATAATAGGAAAGAGGCAGAGGATCCTGCATGCAGAATATCCAACGACAACGTAATCACATTTTCCAATTAGAAAATAAGCTGTAGAAAATGTTTCATTTTCCCCTCCACAAACGAAAATAAATCACAGTAAGTTGGGATAGTGTACCATAAAAATCTCCCTGATAACGTTCCAACGTAGATAGGACTTCCTGGACAACACAAAACTAAGCAAGTTATAAAATGCAATACACATTTATATTGCAATATCGGAAACAACTGGATTTTCATAACCCTCCTTCATTGGTAGACCAAATAAAATCAGGTTAAAAGAGGATTAACTACTTTCTTCATTAAGCCAACTTAATTTTTAATCGTCATTGTAAGATTTTGGTTCATTATATCATTAAGTTTTAGAGTTGATAAATTCAACAACTGTACATATCAACTTTTTAAAAAAAATACAAATTTATTTCTTGGGACAAACGATTACTGCAATGCATTCTAATTTTGGTATTGAAAAAATTACGTTCGTGGATGAGGTCATCAAAAAAGGCTGTAATCACCTTTCTCAACTAAGTAAACAAAGTTTGTTATTTTGCCAGAGTTTGTTCTAATTAGGTTAGGTAGATTTGACAATTCCTGATTTAATGTTAGCGTATGATTTTACGAAACATTGTTGCATATACATGTATTTATTATTGAATTTTCAAGGACCTTTTTTCTAGTTGATTCGCCTTTAGCTACTAGATTCATGATTTGACTTTCAATTTCTCGTACATTTGTAAATTCAACATTTACAGTAACTGTATGTAAATTTGACATTTCAATTTTTGCTGTGTTACGAGAAACGTCCTCTCCAGGGACAAGTTCAGCAAATCGCACATAAAAATTGAGGACTCGTTTTAGATGTCAGTCGAGGCTTACGGGAGAGAAAACTTCCGAATTTCATCAGAACTCAACCCCATTACCAAAATTGCACGGTTCCCATAGGCTTTGCCAGCGTAAAATAACATATTATGACGAATAAAGCATTGGAATGTCCGCAGCGCCACTGCAAAATTCAACGCACGTTAGATTTTTTTGTCAAATCGTTTACCTTAGGAAATCTAATATCATAGTTTGGATATTTCGGTAGCAGAAATCCATTACAGGTTATGCCGTAGTAAATTTTCATTTCACTTCCAAGACTTGTTATCCGAATTGAACGGTCATGATTTATACATGTATACTCGTATAGCCTACACGAATTCGTAAAGATTATAGTAATATAATGTATAATTCACATTTCCAAACTGTCGATTCGTGAAACTGCTAAACTGCAATTAAGATGCTAGCTGCCCAAGCTGGGAGACGCCCTTCACACACTAATGATTATTTTGACTTTCTGAAATCAATTGGTGTTTTTTTATGATCAAGGCCTAAAATAGATTACGGATGTATCACTTAGCATTCGCTTTTTATACGCGTCATTATGCCCCCAGATTAATTTTACGTTTGGTCGATTATCGTCAGATTAATATCTGAAGTTGACAACTGCAGTATTTACGAACCCTGTGTTCCGATGTCTGCATATAACCGCAGGAATGCATTCTTATACAAAATCAATTAAATACCCAATTCGAGATGCTCCACTTCGGAAAAATATTACCCTTTTCATTGAATGTAAAACAAATACGAAATTTCACTGTAACCACGCACGCCTGGCCAAGGCCTGCAGTAACAATTACATGTACACTATTTATTACAACTGAAATTATACAGATAAGCTCGCTTCAAGAACAACAACGAATTGTAAGTAGACCTAAATGGAATTTCTTATAGTCAAGGTTTCGCGAATTTTCCAGCCCACTAATCGTGTTGTTTTTGATTGTGCAGTCAGCCATTCCAAAGCATAATACCATTTAGCTAACAGAAACAAAAGCAAACTTTTATCAGGATTTTAATGACGTTAGAATAATATAGAAACACAGCGTGAATGCTACAATATTTCTGGAAGAACGTATTTCTGATGGGTTCGTTGGAGAATACAAATATTTTTATAATGACACAGTATAAAATGCCATTGAAAGTAAACTTTTTCCAATTTTTTAAAGCAAATTCATTTATGCAAATTAATGACTTGGGCATAAATATGTATCGTAATTATTAAGTATGAAACGAATTTATTATGGGGATGAATGTGCTTGAAGTAGTTTATGAAATATAATGAGCAAAATCGTAATTTGCAGTCATAAAATAAGAAAAACGAGACAGGGCACATTTAATGACACCAGGTGCAGACCTACATAGACGAATTAACTAAATTTCAACTCAATTGCAATAAGTGACGAGGCAGAGCAGTTTCTTTACATTGCTTTTCATTAATTGCAACAAGGCGATAAAGCAATCATTGCCTTTTGTAAACAGTATTTGACTAGAAGCGAAGTGCAGTGCCTACAAGTTTGCACAAAAAGCAATCTAGAGAAAAGTAATAAAAGGCTTGAAAACTGCCTTCTGGATCGTTTTCAGAAAATAACATTAGATACGACCAGAGACCCCCTTTGCGGTGAATTGAGAGGTTTTCATTGCATGCCAGCTTCATAACCCCAATATCCCAATTCAAATGTCTGTGTTGAAAAAGTGAAGCCAGCAAGACTGGAAATAGAAGCTAAGTATACAGTGGCTCAGCAGAAATAGATAGACGTGCACTTGCTGCTTAGAGCAAGTTGTGAGCTTCATTCATAGACACTTGCAATACGCAGCATGCACGTAAACGCAATTGGCCATGACCTTTGTGTATCCTGCATGCAACACGTTTTGTCAAGACCTCCCAAGTTACATCAATGTTTAATGCAATCTTACATAAAACGAGTAAGGGCACATAAGCGTAATGCAGCGGTAAAAAACATTTCAGAAAGACTGAATAATTTACGGGTGCTCATCGCAATTTTCAGAATAAAGGGAAAGAGGGTGAAGTACACGAAGCATGCAATTGCCATCCAATCACCATTTTGGGACCGTGGATTTTTGCTTACTCAACCGACTCTGCTAAAAGTACCAAAACGACCCATTTAAGCCCAGCTTTAACCAATATTCAGCACATTGACATTCACGGTGCAGTTATGGAAATAAATGAGAGCATTTGGGAAGGAAAGACAAAAGAACAACCTTTCAGGCAGTATCAGAGTGCTGCAAATGTTCGAAAATCCGAAAGTTAACTTAGTGAAGTTCCACTTAAATGGGTCCTCGCTCCCAGAGGGCGTCATCATCATTTGACCGATGCCTTTGCAAACCGTCCTTGCAAACTTCTATCCTTCGACTAACGAGGCCCCCAGAGAACCTATATAACGTGACGTCATCAAGACTGAACCATAAATGTCGAAACTATTAAAATTAATAAGCGGTGGTCTTATTGCCAGAAAGTTCATATATTGAAATAATCAGAGGCGGTGAAAGGCTATAAAAGCAGTGCTTTATAAGCTGCATATTAAAACATTCACAAATACACCTGTATTCTGAACTGAAATATTTAAATATGGAATTACATGATGATGGGCAAAGTTGCATTTTATAAAGAAGGCTACATTAGTTTGCATTATTTCGATGTTAAGAAATGTGTATGTATATAAAATACATAAAAACTCCATAAAATCGAAATAAAAATTACCCAATTTATGTTTTAAAAACTAAACGAAATTACTTAAAAGACAACACCAAAAATAAATATTTCAATTTGGCCTTGAAATATGTATTCGGGTTGCCCATACATTTCAACATTGTAGTATTGATTTTTTGATATTTTCTCTATCGAATGGTGGCGTTTCATCTGGTTAATCCCGTTGGGCAATCAGTGCTTGAGATCAGCTCCAGGTTCAAGTTTGGTTGCATTAGTGGCAGAAGATACTGAAGCAACCATACTGTACATTGCCAAAATAAATTGGTGATACGAGTCAATGAAAGCAACCAGTCTTCGTATTGATTTACACTTTTATAGGCCAATAAATGCCAATTACATGTAAGTCTTATTCCTATTATATAACGTTGCAACGTTCCGTTTTTATTCTCTTATCACTTGACATTATCTATGCTATTACGAGTATCATTATCGTTTGCTAATACAACAGGAGATATTTACATGATACCTGCTGTGCACTCTGCCAGCAACAGCAACATAATAAATCTGGAAATAAAAGTGACAAACTGCTTAATATATTGACTCAACTAATAATTTGATGATTTTTATTGAGTTGGTCATGCTCAGCAAACATGCCCTGCAGCACATTTAGCAAATTAGTATGGTGGCATCCATGAATATGACAGTAACCAACAGGCTGGTTCAAGTGGTCCACATGTCATAAATCATTCTGGCACATCAAGCAGTAAATAACACATATTTCAAGGCAATAGCTACTTAAATAGCTGTTTGAACTCGCTTAGCAAACAATTTTATCGAATTTTTGGCGATAAACGTCCTGTCAGGTATACTGTGTTTTATGTGCCACTAAGACTTCATTTCAAAAGATATCGGCTTTTAAGTTTTGAAATTTTGGCAAATAATGACGCATTAACACCAATCATATCGCTATTATCAGCACCTTGAGCGTAAACTTCACGGGAGACGATGGTACTGCCCTTTATCAGGTTTAGCACAAGAAACCTCTCCAATTCCATGTACAAAACTCAGTGTTTTTAGATAATGCCATGCCACCCTGTTGTCAAAGATTACAGTAAATATTAATTTAAAAAAACTTGCGAAATGTATCAGGCACAATGGCAAACGTGCGAACCACCTGCGCAAATGTTATTTCGAAAATGTGAGATTTCGAAGAATTTTGACAGTGTTCACAGTTACCACCCGGAAAATCTTGGAATAATTCATTGAATTACTTTTTGAACAATACTGAACAAAATGCTTTTTTGCAACGTGTATCGTACATTACACCCACTCAGCCAATACTTAGAAATTTAGAAAAAAGTAAACTTCTAGGTTATATTGCTTTTCTGGTCTCTAGCAAGATTACAACCAGAAAAATATTGCAATCAAGAATTATTGCATTAGGTGAAATTGTTCAATTAATATTAATTACGATTTAGTTGTATAATGGTCTCCAACTAAATTGCATTATGGTACTATTTGGCTACTGTCCAGCCCAGTGAACTTCAAGGGCCTCATTAGAAAGCCAACGTGAAAAGTTTCCACTTAATTTTACGTGGAGAACACTTCTTGGATAAAGCGCTGAAATGCCCGATATTGATTTTCTCAAATACATCGTGGAGTACAATGAATTTTATAATGAGATCCCAAGTGGGCTCGTTTATTGCAGCCAAATAGATTCGATTTTGCTGCATTAGATAAAATAATATCCATCGTTATCACCATGGAGTAAAATTTCATATAGAGCTTTCCATCTTGCCTGGTTTCCTACAAAGTGGAAAATTTCATTACCCGTTTTTATTTCATCCTTTCGCACCTAATATTTTTTTTGCGGAGATGCGAAGGAGAATATACGAACAATATATCGTGAGAACGTGGCCAACTATCAGATAAAAGATGAAATCATCTTTTGTAAAATGTCACTTTTTTCCACTCAAATTAGTTGTGAATTTCGAAAGATATTTTATATAAAAGTACTGCAATGAAAATTTACTTACTAAGTAAGCTCAAAAACTATTTTGCTTGCTGACCTAACATCATGTATGAACAGTCATTTTACACGTAGAGTCGCTTTCGTCTCTGAAATTGAAAGCGTTGCAGAATGCCATCAAGTATGTATGTAGTAAACGTTTTGGAATTTAAATGGAACCGAGCTGAAACTCTGAAGCTTGCATAAACCTAGACCGAAATTGAAATTTCCATTCTTCACATAATGAAAAAGCCAAACGCACAACAAAAAGCAGTTTAATTTGGCGAAAATTGAAAAAAGATAGTATCATAGCCTCATAGCACAGTTGATTGTGCAGTCCAAATTGCTTTCTCTACATTGTTCAGTATTATGTTTTGAAGTTTGTGTACACAGGCTTAAACTGCGCAGAAAGTAATCTATTTCTACAGAATGATAAGAATAGTTGTGCTTTAAATTAATTTTCAGAGCACTTTCTTCGACAATATGTTTGAATTCTATTCATGCTAGTTTTATTTAACTGCGG
Organism: Kryphioiulus occultus; assembly: GCA_034687865.1. Taxonomy (NCBI): domain Eukaryota; kingdom Metazoa; phylum Arthropoda; class Diplopoda; order Julida; family Julidae; genus Kryphioiulus; species Kryphioiulus occultus. Next base: position 13,359 of record JAQGAF010002866.1, read on the forward strand.
AGGGTTTTCATTATAGATGAGTCAGGCAATAGAGAAAAGAGAGTGTGCACTTGTCGACTTGAGAATGCAAAATATAAATATTTGCCATGGGCTCTCCTTTATCTGAAGTGCAAATGTACCGCTCTATGCGTGTACTACTTCTACAAATGAAAATGTCTACAGAATAACGGCAGACATTCGCTGCACGCACTCTATAGAGCAAGAATTTCAGGCATTTTCATTTTCTCTTTAATTAAAACTAACGGGTCTTCATCATGCTCCAATATCTCCAAATGGGAGCCGTGGAAGTAATGGCTTAATTTCACTTGATTTACAAAATAACTAAGTAAACCCGTGTACTTTTCATCATATTTCAGCGAATGAATGTGACCCCACTAATAACGTTTGTGCCAAAACAGCCAAACTTGGCTGCTGCATTCGAAAACATAAAAATAAATTTTAAAATCCTGTAACAAATTCACGTCACTCATGTTTCCCCGAAAGACTTCACAAAGAGGCCATCTTCATTCTTGGCTAATAGGTACATGCAAGGCTGATTTTGCCAATTACAGACTTTGGCCAAAAGCAATTATTTTCTGGGGAATGTATTTCAAACGAAAGCCGGCTTTGCCTCTACTTTTATATACGTTGCACGAAGAAACTACATGTATAAAAAATAACCAAAACCGAAAAGGCAAGCGATACATGAGAATTCTTTATTTTAGTAGCAAGTGAATGTGAGATAAAATTTATCTGATGATTAGAAGGCTACGTTTTCCTGATTCAAAATGATTTTTTAACTGAAAACATTTGGGAAAATGAAGGTCGAACTTCTGTATTTGCCCCGCTGCTGTCCTGCTCAAGCATTGATAATGGAAAGCGAGCTTCTCTAACAGCTCCTAGGCTGGCAGTGATTGCCTAATGTTAGGACAGGTAAAGTAAGAAAATATCATTTAAGGTTATTTTTGGTTAGGATAAACTCACAAATTCACAAAAAAAGATAGAAATGATAAATTCCGACAGCTAGGGAAGGTGTCAGTCTTGTCTACTTTGTGCACATTTGGAGCAACATATACCGTAGTTTACCCTAAATGAAATGTGAGTTCTTTGTACGTAAATGTATTACAAAACCAGGGAAATTTCTTCGTGTCCATGCTGGGGCGATGCCCAATCTATATAAGGATGCCCGTGAAACAAGGTCCTACTAAAATAACCCATGAACGCATACTAATGGCACAAACTTAATGAAATCAAAGACGAAATTTCTGAAAAGGGACAATTGTTGCAGAGTGTGGTTTTCTGGCGCAAGTGCGGGGTATTTTTAAAAAGTCCCAGATGCCTGTTTCCGCCCTGACTTCGTGGCACTTCTCCAATTGTTATATAAAACCAAGATTAATCACACAATGTCAGCCGGCTTCGTCACAGGTTACAAAACAGGCGCCCATGGGCGATGCAAGAAATTTCTGTGTGTGTGAAAATGCTGTCAGTTTGTCCATTCTAAAACCGAACAGCTGTTATGGATACTATTACCCAATTCATACGATCGTTTCTGGTGCGGTTGAAATTAGGTCTTAATGAGTGTTAAATAGCGAAACTGCTAATCAAATCAAATCTGAATATAAATGTAGGTCATTAGAATCTATAGGTGCCCTAGATAATCATGTACTTGATGCTAAGTTTCCATCTAGCTGTCTAACTACCATCCATCCTATAATTAAAAAATAAAAACTAATTTCTTATCTTGTTATCGAAATATACAGGGTTTCCCCAGACCTGGAAAGCCTGGAAATGTCAGGGAATTTGGAAAAGTACATGAATCGAGAGATGACAAGCAATCTGTTGAAGAATTAATAATGAAATTGTCAATTTAAAAGAGTCTAATCAATTTGTGCTATTTCCTAATGAAAATGGGTTCTATCTAGTGTTTAAAATAAGTTTTTAGAACAAGTTATAATAACCCACGTATAATAAGCAGCTAACATAGCATTCCTTAATTTGGCATACTATTTGCCATATTTTTGCATTTTTAGTGGTCTGGGTGGTCAGGAAATTTGTTTTTAAAACCTAATCCAAAATTTGTATTTGAATTTTGCCAACTTACAGTATATGTTAGCTTATATCCTTCAGATTTTTGGCTGAGTGACTGCTTGACACAAACGAAATTGCATTGCCTCAAATTGCCTGCATTCGACTTAATTTTATGATGTTCTTGAAAGCTCTAGGAATCGAAATTTGGCAGGATTTTCCACGAATGGCAAAACTAATTGCAAAAAGTTAATTTCCAAGCAGAAGCTTCATTTCACCCAAGGTGTAAGTGACCCATTAATCATATTTAGCCCGAAATGGCGACGGTGTTATAAATAATTACGTGTAAGTTGAGCATTTTGGCGACAGCTGCGTGCTGCAGGGGCTGTGATATGAAAGTGGAGGGATTAACAACACACATCATTTTAATCTGTTGCCCAGAGTACGTCACTAAAGCCTGTGGAAATCACAATATCGCGAAACCAGGAATATCCAGCGCCAAATGCAATAGGATGCAATCAAATTTAGGCATGTCTTCATTGCGGATTCTGATGTTTATGCACGACAGTCCAAATGTTAATGAAAACAGCGTTTGGTCTCATGTACATGCACATATGCATCCATGGCGATGAAGCCCCAACGCTAAATGTGTTATGTGGTGTTATGCAAATGAGCGTGATTGATGGAATCGAATTTGCATATTCATGTGACGGAAATTAATTAAAAAGTACAAAAAATCCTTGTTTGGAAGGGATGTGATCTTGAGGGTGTTGCCATATACATGTACATTATAGTACTCTGAACCGAGTTGATGAACTGGAGTTTGTCAGACTTTGAAGGCACATTCGTTTAACATATTTCGATTAAGACTACTATATAGCTGAATTTATATCATATTCGTCTTGCTTCTTTCATCTGAAACGCTGGGCCAAATAAAAATGGATTTGACTGGGTTGCTATATCTGCATGCAGTTTACTGAATAGAGTAGTGCTATTTATGAGTTATTACCGTAAATTATTTTTTCCCATAAGAGCAACCTTAGAATTATCCACCATCCAAGGAATCACACCACAGTAGTTTGTGCCAACTTCGACTGCTAAATAAAACCAGCTTTTATGCCTTTGTTGTGAGCTATGTTAACATGTGGTACAAGATCCATTTGGCATATATAAATCATGCGAAATACTATCGTGTTTACGCACACTTGGTGGTTTACCAAAATCATTTCTATTTGAATAAATTACGGAATAGATACACTGTATGCTGCATGCTTGACTGGACGGATTAGCCGAATATTAAGTAAATTGGCTTAATTTTAAGATGAAAAGGAAATCATGGATTTTTCTGATTTTTGTTTTTTCCTAGTCGTGTTTGTTGATTTGCTAATTATAACCTTTCGTGGTTGGGATAAAAATAAGTCGAGTCACGAAAACAAAATAACAGTAGCGTTTTTATATTTTGTTTCTATTTATTTCTTTTGAGCCTGGATGCCAGCGCACAGCTGGCATTACATAAAATTCAAATATTTATTTATTATTATTTTTGCAAAGTTCGGTCTCATCAGTTTTTTTATTGAACCAATTCCTTATGCGAACGGTTTTGTTCTATATAGTTCTAAAAAGTTAAATTGTGTTTTTCCTCCATTACAAATACTTGTTGCATGGGTGTTACTTTTTAGGGATACTTCTATCGAAGTTTACCAACTTTACCGCCAGCTTAAATATGAATCATATGCTATTTTGGGTGGATGAAACACATGGCCAGCTCGATATGGAGAATATTCTTGGCAACCTGTAATTTATCTCAATTTTTACCTTTAGCATTACGATTTATGACAATATCGGTGCATATGGACATGCGTGATATAAGTGAGTGGGCTTATCACTACATTGAATGTTCATGTAGCAGTAGGTTTTACTTGACCCATAGAGGAAGACTTGCGCATGTCGAGCACGTACATACAGTATTTCCACGCACATGAATTATGGACCACGTATATGTCATCCGTAATCTCTATTAAAAATAATTTCACTTTGAATAACAGCCAACAAATGTTTGGCCCACACGTGGTTTAGCAATTACGATGCTAAAGAATCTCTTTTGTCATCTCTCTTTGGATTGCTAAAGTTGCGGAAACAAAAACAAATTCTGCCAGTTAATTATGTCAGTTTTCAGTACCGGGTGTAGGCTCATGACTTATGAAAAGGTCACAGTAAACATATCAGCAAGTTACCATTAATGTTGGGCTGTGAATGCTCGGCCTTGGTGTGGGTGCAAACATCACTATAACGAAATTTGCAGCACATAAAACTGACCAATTGCATTTTTCTGGTTATAGGTGTGGTTTTTTTTCTCCAGCTGCGTTTTTTTCTTTACCTTCAGATTTTCCTGACATTAGTTTACATTCGTAACAAAAACGATGACATCACAGCAACATTTCTTTGACAAAGTGAACAATTTGTGAAATATCACATGTGTTACATGTCAAAGGCATTTGATTGGTGGTCAGGATTCCCCTTTCCTGAAAAGTAAGGGAAATATAACTTGCGGGGAATGTTAGGTAATTCTTAAAAATGTCAGGGAATGTTGATAAGAAATAAATTATGAATCAATAAGCAAAGCACACAATATTTGTTTTCTAAGTATAGAAAATAGACAGGCAGTATAAGGTTTGATACAGGCTTGAAAAAACATGTAAATAAATTACCATGGCCTGCAATGTTAAATTTCAACTAAAATGGCAGGAAATTACTGAGAAGTAGTTATGCAATGTCAGGGGAATCAACTTGAGAATTTGGGTGGCAACCTACATGTATGTTTGTAACTAGTTGAACTTGTTACAAACAGATTTATGTCAGCAAATTTATAGTCTAATAATGTGGGTTATAATCAGCACTTTGTATTGTTTTCGACGATAAAACACTGTTTTAGCATGCAGATAACATTAAATAAGCTTAGTTTGACATTTAGTGCAACTTATTGTTTAAGGTTTCTTGCCTTGAATAATAGGCAAAACAACTAAACATTCACTAAACAAAATGTGTTGCCTTAAAGAAACTATATTATAATTAACCATGAAATCTGAAAATTGAAGAATTCCATCATTGTCTCGCAATCACCAAACTGACTAAATCGTTTCCAATACTGTTCACTTGCAATGTAGTGTTACTTTACCCTTAGGCCCTTAGCATCTCTGGTGATAAAGGGCCCTCTAAAATTTGTTACTGCCACAGTTTGGTTTTCGTATGTTTTATATTTGTTTTTATGGTGAATGAAGCTCTTATAATGTTCGTTTTTTGCGATGTTTGTGTACGACCTGGAGATTTCTTTCCAGGTTTCCGTCAGGTCTAGAGATTAACAACTTTTAATTAAGGTTGATGCAACTTTCGTCACGGTTTTAACGACGAAACGAGATTGTTCCGAGCCGCGGTTTTGATTGCTGAAGCGCAGTTTCGAGCAAGCAACATCGAAATATAACAAAGATTTGCGCACATTAATGCCACATAAGACGACCATAAATGGTGGCGATGGGGCGAAGGAAACGTGAGTTTAGCGGCGAAAATTGCCCAAATTATAGGATGTAATAAAATAATGGAGACGCAAATCGCGCAATCAACAACCGCTGTTTGCTCACCACCCCAAATTGAACAGAAAATATCTGCCTTCGATCCTTTGATGCCTATATACATGTACATGTATGTTGGTTTTGGTACAATGTATTGCATGCATGTAGACTATGCCGTGATAACATTTAAATATTTACCAATTATTTTGGAGCAATAATGTGCCCTTTAAGGATAGAATATGCTTTTCGCCCAAATACGAGCGTATTCTTCCACTTAGTTGATTTGCCTATGAGCATTTTGCACCAATGGACTGAATACTGTCATCCCATTTCAGTAGACACCAGTCTGTCGGATTTAATCGTAAATTAGCAGAAATGTCATAATTTTCGGCCTAATTGATTAAAGCTTTGAATACGGATAACTGATGCGTTCTTTTAGTAGATTGGAATGAATGCTAAATCGCCAGTTTATGGCATCCAAATAGACTTCTAGGCTGGCAACGCGCCTATGAAACTTAATATTATCAGCAATACGTAAGCCGTATAATTAGGAAAATAATTAAGTGGTGCAGTTTGGCAACAATCATATTATTATTGCGAAAGAGGAAGCAGTATTTAAGTGGCATATAAATTGCCCCCTGGAATCTAGAATGACAGAAGAGCCCCTATCTCTTTGACTCTTTGTAATTGCTATGATCCTTGCCATCAGCCATGTAAGAGCCTTTTAATTATTATACTATCTAAGGTCAATTTAAGACATCGTTAGATGTTAAAAAATGAAGTTTATGAAATTAAAATACTGTAATTTCTCTATGGACGTGACAGGAGTTTCCCCCTTGCACTCTGAACCAAGATAATACTGGGTTTACAATTATACAAACAAGGCAATTATTTCGAAGAAAACTTTCGAAAATACATGTATCACTATCGTGGCACATCTACAGTGATATTATTAAATTCATAAAAACATGCGAGCGTCAAATGCTACAATATGTATACTATTTTTGATGTGTTAGCATGTTAAGGTGCGTTTACACTAAATCACAAAAAAATGTAATATACAACATGTAATTGTAACTTGTTATATAACGCCCACTCCATTGCTTGGGTTATCAATAATGCAAGATGTTAAATTACATTTTTTTTCTTCTCATTTTCAAACAAGTTGGATAACTTTG
>JAQGAF010002867.1:0-20102 GCA_034687865.1 Kryphioiulus occultus
CCCAAAAATTAGAATTCAGCAGTTAATTACCACCGCATTTGGGGTGGACACCAACATCATTGCTAAACTGAATATCCCGCAGCTTAACGCTGTCCTTTGGAAGAGAATTCCAACGTCTGATGGCATGCGGGAAAAATGACCAATAGTATTAACACTGTTAACCAACACTGTTAACAGTGTCAAAATATTTTCGAATTCATAGCAAACTCTCCAACTGACACCATGCTAACTCGGACACTGTATGCACCATCGTGTCCGACTTAGAGGGGTTTCACTGTATAAAGTTTTTAATCAATATGGTATCATAGCTGCATAATAAGAAGAATGCCTGAAGGGACTTTTACATGTTTTGATGAGTTATATATGATGAACTAGGTATTTAATCGGGTGGGGCCAGACCCCAGTTCCTATAGAGCCAATTTCAATTGTTTATTTGTTTGTGGAATTTTTAACGTTGGCCTATTTTCGCACCTATGCCAATTTCAGTTGGAACACCTTAAGTTGGCCATTACTGGGGGTCCGGTGCAGGGAGTTAGTAGTGGGAATTTTATTGCAGCTCCTGTTGTGCCTTAGCATGCTTATATAGAACTTATGCACTTGTACAGAAAACTTGTAAGCAAACCAATCTAAGAGATTTTTAGCTGTAAATAGTTTTGTTCCAATGGATCCATTAAGTTCCATTAAGTTAATTAAGTTATATATGTGAAATACATTTACAAAATTAAATAATGATCGTCTTTTCTTGTCACTTAGCTGTTGATATCAAAACAGCCTAGGCCCAGTGTGATCACATTAAGCTGAGTCCACTAATTTACACAGTATTTGCAGTTTCTCAAATCAACAAAACCCACTGGTGTTGGTAATTTCATAGCTTCTTGAATAAACCACGAAAAAAGCATTAGAATCAAACTCGTCTCTTCTAATCAAACACTTCTAGTTTTCAATTTCCAGTAATCGAACTGCAGCATTGACATTAAACTTCTAAGTTGACCACCCAAGGCACTGTCGCAAACTGGTTGACTTAAGGAGGTGGTCAACATATGGAACGAGGCTTGTACTAACACAAGATCATCATTCCGCGAACTGCATGTACTGCATGTACTTACATTTTACAGTAATCATTCATCAGTCATGAATAATCTTAACAAAACAAAATGTTCATACTACAGTAACAGTGCTGCAAACTTATACAGCAATTACACGTACAGTATGGGTGCAATGTACTGAAGGGGTTCAAAATGAACTCTTGTACGGGTGTACAGTATAAGTTTTAAAAGCAGCCAATAAATTTAATCATCCATGACTTTACATGTTGATGCTATGCTGGTCAACATACAGAGTAAATTACTATTGTATGTCGTAGCCCAGGTGGTCAACATACAACAGAGGGGCAGGTGGTGAACTTGATGGAAGGTGGGTACCTTCCATTAAGTTAATGTGATGACCATCCGGTCGGTTGAAACATGGTCAACATAGGAAGTTGGTCAAGTTTGGAGGCTCTACACTTTAAATTAAATTCCAATGTCATAGTTTCCAGTTGTTTCAAATAGAAATTTTTTCCAAACTCATCCACTTCCACCCAAAAACTGCAGACTCCCATGTCCCAAGTACGCACCACCAAAATGGGTGTCCATATTTATGTGCAGGGCTTTTTCAGTGGTAAAAGTGAAGCCAGCTAATCACAACAGGGTTTCATCTTCCAAAATAAGGTGGGTCGACGCCACGCAGACGTGGGGCGACAGAATGGAAAAGCCCTTACGAGTTTGGACACCTTGTAATGGCAAGGGGGCGTCCCAGGACCGCGTACAATGCGAAACTCAGGTAAAATGATGACCTCAACATCTGACATTATCTCGCATAGGACAGTGTCTGTGGGGGGCAGCTTGAATGCGAATTGGGGAGCCCATTGAGCCAGAGGATGGGTTGACAAAGGCGTCATGGTCCTGTTTGGACCGCTGCAATTCCCGGTAAGGGCCGCGCAAGAATGGGCCAAAAAAGCCATGAAAGGCGAGGGGCAGAAGAGGAACCCAGGGGCGATAAAAGCTTTTTACGGGGGTGTTGCAGTTTAGGTATACATGTGTAATTTCGCGCATAATAAGATATAACATTTCGCCATCCGCGTTTATTTGCCGCTTGTCGTATACCTCGTGTTGTGCAAACATGTGTTGAGTCGTAGTGACAGGCCCCAGAAAAGGAGTGGAATTGAATGGGACATGAGATTACCCTCCTGGGCTGCTACAATGCGCCACACTCACAATGCACATGTGCTGGAATTCAGTATAGGTGAGTTGGACCCATACAGACCCCATGATAATTGAAATCAAAATGGTTTCGCCTGCACGATTTCAATCAATATATCACATTTTAAGAACGATGCCAGTGACCCCTGACGCCTGCTAGAGGAAACGCAGAAGTCTCCAATGCATTGGACCCAGGAAAGTTGGGATTTCACATCTTTGTTGAAAGATTGTGATAATGACATGTGATAATAGGCCAAGAGAGCATGCTGGCAAGTTTTCAAAAACATTGGTTTTTATACGTGTAGATTTAACTATGCAAAAATGAATAGACAGCAAAATTGAGTATTTGGGAAAAATACCACCTAAAATCGAATATTTAAAAAAACGAAACCAGTATTGATCAATCTACCCACATGGAAAGGAATGAAATTCAAATGCATTGTAATCTGCAGTACGTATTGCAAAATATATTGCAAATGCATTGGTCGTGTTTATCGCAACACGAAATGCATTTGGTAATGTAAACAAAATTATACTAAAAATATTAAAATGTACTAATTTGTGTATTTCCCAATGTATTTGAAACTACATACTTAAAAAGTTGTGCTGCATTGAATTGAATGAAATTTACGTATTCTTGAATTTTAAACTGCATTTCATTGCCAGTTCTAATTTATTGAACATTTTAGTTGTTTTTAAATTCAGAATTGGGATTTTTTTAAGGATTGTAAAATGCACTCTTCTATGCAAACAGAATATATTACACGATGCATTATCCAACACGCATTCTTAAATGCATTTGCAAATTTACTTGTCAATTTGTCTCAATTTACGCACATTTAAAAATGTATTTTCCACTGCATGCCTTATAATGCATTTTTAAATGCATTACCATTAAATTAATGTGTGTTTACACGTGTACAAAATGCGCTTTAAAACATTTAACTTTGCTGAAATGAATAAAAGTAAATCTGACATCAAAATTGAGTTTTTGGGGGAAAAAACACTTGGAAATCTAATATTAAAAAAATTATATCTACAGTGTATATTGGTGAATCTATCCCAATTGCAAAATATATTGCAAATGCATCGGTCGTTTTTATCGTCACACGAAATGCATGTACATCCGGAAAACATCTTCGGAAATTCATTATGAAAAATACTGACTTGTGTATTTCACACTATTTGAAAGTGCATATACTTAAAAAAAAAAGTGTGCTGCATTGAACTGAATGAAATTGATGTATTTTTGAATTTTAAACGGCATTTCATTGCCAGTTATAATTTATTTATTGAATATTTTAGATGTTTTTAAATTCAGAATTGGGATTTTTTTAATCCTTGAAATAATGAAACATAGCAAAGCTTTTGACACTTTGCAATTCATAGAATATAAGGTATAAACTGCACTCTTCAATGCAAACAGAATATATTACACTTTATGTATACATTACTCAACAGTCTTCAATGCACACGAACTAAGCTTACACATTACAATGTGCGTTACACAACACCAACACACAATACATAACAATATGCATTTCATAAAATATTACGAACGCATTTTCAAATACTTGTATATTTGTCAATACAGTTTGAAACTAAATTTGCTACAATCTACAGATATTTTAAAATGTATTTTCCAATACGTGTCTTATAATGCAATTCTAAATGCATTACCATTAGATGTGGGTACAGAGTGCTACAATATTATCTGTGCAATGTGAATTGTCACTATCTACATACATGTATGTTGTTATTGGGTTATATTTGCAATAATTATTGATGCATTTTCGCCAATTATCAGAAACTTTGCTGCCATGTGTGCTCTCATGGTAATGGTAATGCATCCTTATCACTTCTTTCTAGTTAATTCGACTATGTTTTCATTTTTCTTTTGTGGTATATTCTGACATTCCATCAATGCTCAGTTGCTCACGTGACAAACCAAGGAAGCTCCACATGCCACAGCCTCATACTGGGCACGTTACAATAACAGATCAATAAGGACATTCGTGTTGTTGGCGCAACCAGCAAGAGGGCGGACATTTCACACTGTTTTACATGGGGATGACAAAGGGCCATTCCGTTTGTGGAAGCACAACCAATGAGCCATTCTTTGGCTAATCCCCTCCTGTATCACCTGATGTTTAGAGAAGACCTAAGCCCTTATCAATTCTGACATGTTTGAAGTGGTGGACTGGAGGAGGAGGTAAAACTGAAATGTTCAAGAGGTTATTTGGACGTTTGAAACGAAAATGACATGGCATTGCACGTTGACAAGTTTATAGACCAGTACTGAATTTTTTAGCGAAACATGGCGAATTGTGAGATTTTTGACAAATACACTTATGAAATAGGTTCTGACCAGATGAAATGCATGCATTGATCATAAAACTAAGATACAATGTTTTTGGTTATAATTTTAAATTTGGGGGAAATGTATAAGATGCCACGTGGAGACACAAATGAACAATTTCACGCACTGTCCTATGACTAAGTTATTTCGTATTACAAATTACAGAAGTACCTTTGTAAGTTGACCACCCAAGGGACTTTTGTAAACTGGTCAACTTAAGGAGGTGGTCAACGAGTCCTGTACCGACACAGGATTTTAATTCTGTGAACTGCATGTATTGCACGTACATGTACTTAAATTTTACAGTAATCATTCATGAATAATGTTATTAATATGTTCCTAATACAGTACCAGTGGTACTAATATGTCGCAAATTTATCCAGCAATTACACGTACTGTACAGTAATGCTGGAATTTTAACGCTCTAATGTTACACTAATGTACAGTATGCAGAATAAGTTTTGCAAGCAGATAATGAATTAAATCATCCATGACTACATGCTGATACGATGCTGGTCAACATACAGAGTATAAATTACTATTGTGTGTCATAGTCCAAGTGGTAAACATTCAACATTTAGTGGTGAGGTGGTCAACATATAGAGGTCACCTTTCATTGAGTTAATGTGGTGACCGTCTGGTCAGCTAAAATGTGTTCAACATAGGTGGTCAACGTAGGAGGTTCTACCGTAACTAGGATAAATTGCAATTTCAGGATATAAATTTAGTTAATTTATCAGAAGACAAACCCCACATGTCCTAAATCTTGCAATAAGCATTGATCGTGTAAGTCTTAAAGGCACAATGGGAGGTAGTCTGGTCAACGAAACAAGTATTTGTCACAAACATTTGTACGTTTGAAGAAGAAAAAAAATTGTATTTCTTCGAGTTTGAAATCCTTATTTTCGTGGACTGTCAGGGTCCCAGACAAGAAAGGTCCAGCTGGCTGCCAAAGTTCTCCAAGTAAAAATAACTCAAGGTGACACGACCTCCTATGGAGTAAGCAAAGTTTGTCACAACTTTGTTTTGTTTGGGCTTTTGTCCTCAATTGTGTCCGCTTGTCACATTGTCCCAACCCGCTGACCCCACGGCTGAAACAGGTTCATCTTATTAAACCAGCAACAAAAGTTTCCCCTCCTAAATCACTCGTACAAATCCAGAATTCGAGCAAACTAAGAAGCACGTACTTGAGCAACCATGAATGCCCAGATTAACCACCAAGCTGCAGGCCAAGAAAGTTGACAAGTTCCTTGCTGCTTCTTCCCCACCTTCACCACTCAATCTGATTAAACACGATTAGCAGCATTTTGATGGCTTGTTATCCGTTAATTACCTGTTATTAAATCAAGAGCCCAGCCATGCAAGTTTAGCTGACGACTATCTACTGGATTAACATTTAATTAGGATTATCTTAATTCTTGGTTTACCTCATTACAGGTGTTTCGATATGCAAGGAGTTTTTATCGTTTTATTATGTGTATATTTGAGAACGTTTGTTTTCAAGTAAAACATTAAAGCCTATAACGTGTTCATTTTTCATTTGTTTCAAATCAAATGCATCCTAACTAATTGAAGAGAAGCAGGAAAGAGGCATAAACCAGAAATATTCCAGAACAATATTTTTGTTTCACGAAATGGGGCAATGACCTTTTTGGATGTTTTATTATGTATTTTTTCGCTCTATCTAAATGAAACAAACATGAAAACTATGCAAGTTTGATGAATCTTATTTGAGGTGAATAAGTCGGTGAAATTAAGTCCTGTACACAGTAGGTTTGCATCGGTTGATTATCAATGTGTAAATTTGTGACAAACATTACATTTTTTGCATTTTTACTATAACCATCCAGAAATATTTTATTAAAAAAAAACATTTGGTTCTTCATAGACACCTTTTATCAGAAGATATGAGGACGTTCAAAAGTTAACACAAATTTGGGTTTTTTAGCCCAATGTCAGCATTCGTCATTATTTCCAAACTCCCATCCTAACAGATGAATATTATTGCACAATAATTTTTCGAATTGAGCGAACTTGCTATAAAAAGTAAATCCGAAAAGATTGATTTTAGACCATATTTCTATCAAAAATAGGTAGGAATTAAGACAAACGAAGGTGGAATATTTTTCAAAACTTGATGACAAACGATAAATGTTTCGTAAATCAGCAAGGATGACCTCATCATTTGGTCAACATGTAACCTTTCATATGTCACGTTATAGCGTTTTGAGTTGAACTTCAGCATTTGACTAAATCCCTAATATAATGACATATAAGGGGCAAGCAATTATGGTTTCATTTATTTTATGCCATTTGATCTTCAGAGAAATGTTATCCAAACACAACATCATGATTCCATGACAAAGTCCTGCATATGACTTGCTAATCTGTCAACGTTGCCCAAATGATCAGTTCACGAACGTGTCAAAAATGCGTTATATGCAAAAAATTCGCACATCCATGAAATGCACACGCATGGTTAATACCAAAATTTGCAACTTAATTTCCCTGACTTTCCCTGTCAAAATCTGGATCAGGGTGAATAGCCAAATCTTCAATTGAATTTCATTGACTTTTCCAGGTCTACCTAGTCTACCATAGTCTTAGTGTATTAAAGTTAATAATGATGCGAACGCTAGCGGTTGAAACCACTAGATCTCAAACATTGTATTTTTGAGGACTTTAAAATATTGAAACATTCTTCATAATGACTAAAACGCAGTGGGCGACATTTTTTTTAACAGAAACATTGCATTTTAGGTGAATTTTTCATAAGATGATAAGAAATGGCAATGAAAACGACGTAGGCGAAATCTTTAGAAAAAGTAGATCAGAAATACAGCTTTTATAATGCTTTTCATAAGATAATTATACCAATCAAAATAGTTGTGCTATAGCCACAAATTTCCAGGCATTATGAACATCCCCGACTTCCTCCTGAATTCCCCTGACTTAATGGTCAAAATGTCAAGATTTCCCTGATTTTCCCTGACGTTATGAACCCTGACATGCTTAAGCATGCAACTCTACAACTAAATTTTCATCTTTTAACTACCACAAAGTTTCCTGAATCGACATGAATTGTTCCTGAAGCGTTTGCTTTGAAATGACACTTGCATACAGCACTGAGGATGTTATTTCGTGTCCTACTTCAGCGACATCGCAATTTCACCAACATTTCTGCCGACTGCAATTTGGCAACATTGTCCTGGTCAGAAATGAAGCACCCTAAAATTTGGCATGCAACTGCAAGAGCTGCATCATCGACAGACAATGCAATTGCCAATTGGGATTGTGATGCAGCTCGGTAATGGGGCAGAAAACACGAAGAGTGATTGTTGCCACTCAACCTTTGACAATTTTGTCAGTTTGTCAGCCCAATTAAGTGGAGACAATGGAATGGCGAGCTGCAAATTACACGGTTTATTCGGCTGATTTCGTGTTTTTCTACACAAAACCTTTTAGGCGGAAACTGCGATTGAGAAAAACAAGTGCGATGACGAAGGAGGTTTTCAGCCACGAAAATGGCCGGGTGTTCCAGTTTGATGCAACACCAATTAGCCTAGAGTGCAAAGTGGAAACAGTCAGGTGAAAAGTAAAGTTGGCATTTAAAGATATAGGCAATAATCTCGATATACATGTAGAGGCAACAGCTAATCCCCTTTAGAAAAAAAAAACAATGGTCAATGATTACTGGTGATTACTAATCTGAAAGTACACTGTACATGTACAGTGAAACTTCGATTATCCGGAACCCGTTTGTATACCGTCAGCATGTCAAAATGTCCCAGCCACCAAAACTATTTGTTGAAAGGCAAACATTTTTGTCCACAAAATTAAACTTTTATGGAGTGTACTCGTACAGAGCAGTCACCACAACTGTCTGAGAAGTGAGAACTCGGAAAGTTCTAAAACAAGAGAAACTGACAATACTTGAAAATGAAATACAGATGTGTTACAATGTGTACTACTACTCTTACACTAAGAACAGTCACCACAACTGTCTGAGAAGTGAGAATTCGGAAAGTTCTAAAATGATAAACTGACAATACTTAAAAATGTGACACAATGTCTATTAGTACAGTAAGTACAGTCTATTAGTACGGTTAAGAGTACTCAATTTCACTCTGCCCTCTGGATGGACGTTTTATATCACAACTTGCTTAAGCTATGAATGCATTGGAATTCTAGCATGTGCGAGTTTTAATTTTGCGAATTTTGTTTTTATTTTACCTCAACTCCTGAATTTTTGGTGTCATTTTCCAGGTAAGTTTCTTAAATAATTAGGCATTTATAACTTAAAACACTCGATAGTTAGTTAATAAGAGTGTTTCATCATATGAAGAACCCAGTCAATTTTTTAAAGGTAATACAGGTAGCATTCGACTAGTAATTCGGCTATACCAGTATAATGCCGATAGAGGGCAGAGTGAAATTGAGCACTCTATACGACATTTACTACAGTTTGGTTGCAGGCAGCTGCAACTCCTGTACTTTGCAACATTCAGGTATTCAGAAATACAGAGGATCAGTACACAGATGTCCAAAAACAAATGTGTTTTCATCACTTTACAATCAGATATTTGCCATTTTTGATGAAAAGGTCCTCAACATTACTTAAGAAACTGACCATTTGCAGCATTACTTCTTGCTCTCAACGATGGAAACCAAGACTAATGTGTTTAAAAGGCGATGATATTTGCTGGCGCGATAAACACTGTGTAGACTTGTCAGATTGAAGACGACAAAAGGTAGCAATTTTGTCTAAAGCTGACTAAAAGAAAGCCGCCATAGTGGAGGCCTTACGCCCCCACTTCCGAAAATATTTTTGCAAATACCTGCGTTTGTTACCATTTACCATTACCAAGAAGCAGTGTCTAAGATGTTTAACCCATGGCTGCCTGACGACCTTGTCCATACCTGTGGTCGGCTTCCTAATGAGCCTGGGCCACGTGGTAAGTAGCCTACCCTTTAATTATCCAAATCACCGCTTGAAAGCCGTGTTTAATTGTTTTATCCCTCGGCTTTTATGAACGTGTGTATTTATTAATGCACGAAGTGTGGCCATTGTTTTGCAATAAAGGCCAGCCTGTTTGTAGACAGTTTTGCGAAGGGAAAACGCTGGCTCATTTTACGTCTGTCAGGAGCTAAAAGGTATTTTAGGAACGGTGAGAATTAACTTGGTCGCTTATGGAATGAAATTAGGCTATGGTTGCTCCATAGGAAACATTCTCTGAGGTTGGGAGTCGACTTGTAGGGTGGTCAAGCTCGAATTTCAATAGCTTTGGTCTAAGATGCGAATGGCTTCCCTTACAAAAATGTTAGGTATAATCCCACATGGAAAGAAAATGGATTTCAAATGCACTACGAATTGCAAGATATATTACAAATGCACTGGTCGTTTTTATCACAACACGAAATACATTTGGTAATTTTACAACGCATTATAAAATATACTGACTTGTGTATTTCACGATGTATTTGAAACTAAACTTACAAAAGTTGTGTTCTGCATTGAATTGAATGAAATCGGTTTAGTCTTGAATTTTAAAATTTATTTCATTGCCAGTTTTGATTTATTGAATATTTAGAGGCTTTTTAAATTCAGAATTGGGATTTTTTTAATTCCTTGAAATTGTGAAATACAGCAAGGCTTTTGACTTTTTAAAATGCATGGAATATAAATTGTAAAATGCATTCTTCAATGCAAACAATTCGATTCCGCATGCATTATACAACATACAGATCCTTTAAGGCACCCGAACAAAGCTTACGTTGCAGGGTGCATTACACAATACATTGCGAACCGCTTAAAACAAATTTTTGCAATGCTTTCGGGAAATGCATTTTCAAATATATTTGGCAAAACAGTTTGAAACTAAATTTGTCCCAATTTACAGTCATTTTAAAATGTATTTTACAATGCATGTGGTGTTTAGTTAATTTCTAGTACTCAGTAGATATATACGCAATTTACAACCTTGCAAAAGAAACATATGATGGTTTCTTTAAGGTTTTATTGTTTGTTGAAAGGTTTCCTTTATAAGCAATTTATTTCAAAGGTTTCCAACAGGTTTCCAAAATGTTGTATACTGTAAGGTATCCCTCTGAAACCTTAGCATGGGTATATTTTGTCCCCGATCCGACTTATATGATACCTGTCAAACTTTATCAATTTTTAACAAAACCAAAAGAGCACTCGATGTACCCAGCAGAAAGGATTTGTGGATAAACCTCAACAACAGTGTATGTAATTAGTGTATAACATTTTTGTTTTTCAGCATGTCCATCGATTTTCGCTCCCGCATTGCGTGAGCAGAGTTTGATCCAACAAGCCATGCGTGGGAATTAAATTTCGGATTAATTCACAGCGTGAAACAGCAACGTTCAGTGATCCATGCCACAACTATTCGTTATTTTTTCACATTTTCCAGTCGACGTTCTGAGACATTGCCTAAAAGGTTTGTCATTGCTGGGAGGGATCGTTTGAAAACTGGAGAAAATGGCCGTCATTGTTGTTAATTCGTTCGAAATAACACCTCACGATCCTGGTTGCCATGCTCTGTAATTTCAGTCGCCCCAAATGGCCCTCGTCGCAAATGAACTCGAATGTTTTAGGCAGAAAAACAAATTCGGGCACTCGGAAACGTTTCACACGTTACCCGCCCCATGAATTACAGGGTCAACGCCGCCCTGGCGACGACTTTGAGAACTCCAAAGTCCCAGGACCGAAAATAATTGGAGTGGCTCGCGTCCACAAACAGGCACTATTAATAATTAGCACTCATTATAAACAACGGATTGGTTCTAATTGTTGCCATGGCTCTATTTTTGCTCTTTTTTGCTGTCCGCAGCCAACCGTCACGACAAGTGTTTGGAAACTCGTTCACATGACATTAATGGTGCGAATCGGGCACCTACAAATTAAAACATTCCTAGCATTCTTGCAGGGTGACCGCAATTAGTGAAGTGGTCGCTAACTGCATTAGCACACGCCTATGGGAAGAATGCATCTCGAGATGATGTCTACGGTGCTGCCACCTGCTAGACATCCCAGCATGTGGTGAAAAAATGCCTCCTCAAAAATATAAAATTATTGGCCACCTAGACAATTAGCGCTGCCCAAGTTTAACATTTTTATGGTAAAATCTATGGTAAATCTTTTTTAAATAAAGATACCCTTTTTCTAAAAAAAAAGTATGAAATGGAATATGTCCAGAAATATTTCCTATTTACGCCAATGTTTGTAGAATTGTTGGCTCGTCGTCCACACGAAGGTTTTGTTTTTCAGAATTGCATTTGTATCTTTGGAATTATTTTTTAATTAAAACTCATGTCTGCCTACCCCTACCCAAAAACGTTATAGCAGAGAGGATCAGAAGAGTGGATCAGACTAGGTCAAATCTAGGATCTCTAGGCTCGTGATGGGAGAAACGAGCGAATTGTCAAAGTTCCATGAATGTGTGTGCGTGCACAAAACGATGCGAAAGTTTTTAAAGTTTATTATCGAATTGAAACGAAAGTGTTTGTAGAATTATTAGCTCATCGTCCACACGAAGGTTTTGTTTTTCACGTTTGCACGATATAGTAGAAATTTTTTCATTTAAGACTAATGTCTGCCTGAACCCCTACCCAAAAACTAGCAGAGTGGATTATTTGAACTCGGGTCTGCATGAATTTCCACTGGCACCAACTCCTAGGGACCCAGGTCCTTTTCATGTAATTTAGCTTCAATTACTCATTTTTGAAAGAATATTTCTTTTAGAAAAATTAATGATTTAAATATCAGCCACTTAGCGCTGCACAAGTCAGAAGTTATAAAAATAAGTGTACTTTTTGTGCAATTCAAAGTTTTGTATGCAAAT
The DNA here is from genome assembly GCA_034687865.1 of Kryphioiulus occultus. NCBI lineage: Eukaryota > Metazoa > Arthropoda > Diplopoda > Julida > Julidae > Kryphioiulus > Kryphioiulus occultus. The sequence continues at coordinate 12,465 of JAQGAF010002867.1, forward strand.
AGTGCGCCGAAACTTAAAGAGAGTACATTTAAAACATCGCCATCTAGGGTCGATATTTAAAAACTTGTAGCTAATGGCTGTGGTAATGCGCAAATCAATGACCATCCTTCACGTGACCACACTTACCCATTCAATTGCAGTCGAAATAAACTTTTGTAACTCAATTCATGTTTCGATTTTGGTAAACGGAAAAGTAGCGTTCAATTTTTAAGAAAAATCGCTTGTGTAACTAATGTTGATTAAATACGCAAAAGTGCGCTAAGTGCGTATTATATCCCAGCTTCGCAACCCAATTAGCTACCCAGTTCATATAATATATTTCAGGTATATTTATCAGCAAAAAATACACGTGAAGCTACAATGTTTTGATAAATTATTAAATTTGGTCATCGTTACTCCATAATTTTAATTCACAAGACTTATTTCCGCCAATTTGCGCAAATTTCTGATGAAAAATTGACTCGCACATGCACGAGTATATGAACAGTAAAAATATCCTACCATTTCGTATCAATTAAGCAATGAAACTGTCGATAAAAAAGTTTCAGAATTACATGTACGTAGAAACATGTATATGCATACGCCATTCCCTGCCCCATTGTGTTACAAAATACCGGAACACAAAGTTTCAAATAAAATGGTAACACCATTAAAATAATTTCTAAAAATAAATATGCTACTGTGTTTTGATAAATTATTAAATTTGATCATCGTTACACCATAATTTTAAGTATGCAGACAATTATCACATTTTCAAAAGCATAAAAAGTCCTGCCATGACATTGCCATTGGGCATCGGTAAATCAAAATTTCTGAAATTTCGGTTAGTTCAGTGGGGAGCCCCAACAGCCATCATCGCGTTCCAGTTTGTTGTTTGATGTTGTTTATGAATCGGAAGTAATCAACTGTAGCACGGTGTATCCAGATGAAATTGGTTCAATGGAAAAACAGGAAATTATGCTTTTATCCCTTAAAAGGGAGCAGCTTAGAATCGGGTTATGTGGACATGCAATTTGGCTGAATATTGGCAAGTTTGAGTGTCAGTGCAGGGAGCGAACACGCATCAATCTGGAAAGTGAAACGTTGAGAACATTACGTTTTCTAATCAACGTTGCTCCCACCCATCAAACCGTTCTAAATCATCATTCCACTTCCGTATACATACAGAGGAGGATGTTTTGCAGAAACTTTTGCCAGAGTGGACCGGAAACTCGCGTGAAGCACGGAGGCCACGACCGAGTTTTACCGTTTTACACGAAACCGAAATAACCCTCCCAGCAGGAGCTAACGAAATTCGAATAAAATGATATGGCACTCAATTCGCCATTAAAGCCAAATTAGACGGTTCATTAAAAAACGCGTTTCCGCACGATTATCGGCATTGTTTCCAAAGCTTTACACGTTATTTTAACACCCCATGGTAAGGGCCATTTGGCTACACGCGAACACATATGGGTGGATTTCGAAATTTCTTTTAAAAACATTATTTTTGGGCGTGCATTTCAGAATTTTAAGAAAGGAGATAAAAATTAGGTTTGGATATACAATTACTTGTTTACGATTTACTACTTCAGTGGTCTTCAATCTATTGATAATGTTAGTTTTTGGACACATCACCAAAGTCATCGTGAGGTTCCAGACACTTTTCGGAAAATTTCCATAAATTTAAACAACACGGATTAAATACCCCAGAAAGTGACATGTCATGTGCTGCTTAGCCTGTGACATTTTTAACCTTGGAGGTCATCAATTTATTTGCATGCTATATTTATGTGCTATTCACATTTTAATGTATACCGATTATCAATCAAACATGGTGACATTTTAGAAACTAATCGCGAAACGTTGTTTTTTACAATTACAATACAATTACAATTTATCATTGGCACCAAACTCATTAAGAGCTTGTATGTGCCTTGTTACATATATACAAACAAATGAAAACCCTATAAACTTACAATTTTTTTAAAAATCATATAAAAGATATAGCAAATACAGTAAGGCCATTTCGTTTAAGTTGTTAGTATACAACACTAATTTTCTAATAAACTTACAAATTTTTTAAAAATCATATAAAAGATATAGCAAATACAGTAAGGCCATTTCGTTTAAGTTGTTAGTATACAAAACTAATTTTCTTTTAAGTTCACTAATTTTCTTTTAAGTTCACCTATTTTCTTTATGGTCAGCAAATCTTCAGGGAATTGATGAAACAATGTTGGTCCAATGAAACTTCTTAATTTCTTCCCATGGTTATTTCTTATAAATGGAATGGTACATCAATATGTAGTTGATCTTAGAAAGTTTGTTTTATTTTTTTTAGAACGCATTTATGTTTAGTACTAAAGTAATTATTGTAAATAGTTACATAATATCTCAGATGTTTGATATTAAGAATTTTTAATTATTTAAAAACGTAGTGTTCAAGTTATTCCCAGTGTTAAATAAGATTGACTGATGGAGTTTAGCCCACAAGTTTGTAAAAAAACAATGAAACACTAATATTAATAATCAAGGGAATGCCGCAGGCAAAATTTTTGATAAACTATAATAAATGTGGAATTTGTGTATTTTCCTTAAAGCATTTTTTTCCAGAAATTTTAATAATAATGGGAACATTATTGGTTGAAACCACTCGAGCTTAAACACCGAGTTTGGGAATTTTTTTCTTCCTTCTAAATTAGAACAATTATTACATGTAATACTAATGGAAATTGATGAATAGTTGGCTACTTATCCACATTTTTTAAAAAATGCCTAAACAATGAAGTAACGTTATAGGCAACTTCTTCTTTAAAAAAATTAACAGAAATAACTGACTTAGGTGTATTTTAGAGGATTTTTCATAGGAAATGGAAATATTAAATGAAAACGGAAACGCAGCATATTGACCCGTTTAGAAAACGTATCACAAATACAGTTTTTCCATTTCTTTCTGAGACTTATTAGCAATCAAAATAATTGACCACAACAAATTTCCAGACATCACATGAATTTCCCTGACATTTTCAGGTTTTCCAGACGGCCAGTCATCCTGGTTAACTGCATGTAAACGCAGTATATAACGAGACATAGAAGGACACATACCTCACAATCATAATAGAGACCTGATACTAACTTTTTTAAGGAGGCTCGTCCAACAAGCCACCACAAAAATAGGAAAATATTTGCTTGTAACAAAGCAAGCGTGAATCTGAATTACGGTATCAAAATAAGTGTTTGACTAGCCTCAATACGAGTACGACCGACTATTCCCATGCAGCTGCAGGTGTCAGCTCCTCATTTTCTTAAGTAAAAGGAAAGGTGATACGGCCATCATATTCACGCAATGGCTGTTTGAATGCCATTTGCATGTCATTAGCACAAGAGGCAAAATCGTCTTATTGTTGGAAATAAGGCTGTGCAGGCTCGGATAGCTCACCTAGCAAACAGCTGCAAAATGATCCATAATAACACATTCAACTGTTTGTTTACACTGTAAGCCATTGTAGCGCGTGTTTGACTACTTAATGGACTCATTAGAGATACACAGGGGGTTCAACTGCAGGGAGCTGACTTGCAACAATTAGAAAAATAGAAACATTTTCGAATGGTGTGTACATGCTTTGAGGACCCAGAAGATCAAGGCGTTATAAACCTAACAATAATGATGGTGTGGCCCATTCTTATGGGGTTGCTAACGTAAACAGACGCTTTTGAAAAACTATGAATCTATGAAATGTTCACATGGAAGTATGAACTTCGTATGTGTCCAAAAATAAATTGTATAACTGCTATTGCATTTTTATCATGTGCTGATCGTGTTTCTTTCGCCATATTTGATCGAAAATCAATTCCAGGCATTTCTTACAAGTTTGGATTATGTAGAAATATGGCATATTGGATCTGGAGGCCAGTTCTTAATAATTTTATCAAAGTATTACAAAATTATATATAAAATACACTGTAAATCAAAAATGAACGTGTAGAACACGAAAGTACATAAACATTAACCATAATAGCTCAACTCAAGTGACCTTAAGAGAAAAAATGTGCTCCATGGTGATCTGAGAAAATCCACAAATTATATCAATAAATGGAAAAAAAGTAGAACACTTCAAAAGAAACCACATTAATTTCGTAAATCACATTTTGAAAGTATCCTTAGAGCATTTTGAGGTGGAGCACATAGTAGCCCATGTGTTCTGGTGGTTTATTTTTTTTTCTTTAGCATTAAAAGATTATGCTCAACATAAATTTGAATTGTTTTAGATCAACTTTTCAGAGCATTCAGGGTTCACCATATGACGTCTATATTTGTGGCAATGATTGTGACCTAAATTCCCATACTTAGAACATATTGGAAACACATTTCAAGAGCATGAGGTCATTTAACAGATCACATAACATGCTTTGATATGATCTATATTTGTGCAAATTGCGATCTAAAAATGCATGATTTTAGTGTTCTTAAGGTGACTTTTCGATTTACAGTGTAGTTATCATTCTGCAGCCATGATGCTGCACAGACAAGAGGTTGCACAGACATGATGTGCCACAGACAGGATGTGCCACAGACAGGATGTGCCACAGACAGGATGTGCCACAGACAGGATGTTCCACAGGCACGATGTTCCACAGACACAATGTTACACAGACAAGATATTCATGGCAATGCCATGAAAACAGGTTGATCTTTAAGACTATCCCACATGAAAATTAAAAAACTAGCTACAAGAAAGTGATTTTAGACATTAAACTTTTTCCAACAACTGTAATTGTTACTGTAATTGCACTGTAATTGCTAGTTTCAACCTCAAATATTTGGCTGTACTATACTTTATGCTTTGATTCTGTCAAGCTCTGCCATAGATAATGAAAAAGAGGGCTTCTCCTTACGGCTCGTAGGCTGTCAGTGATTGCCTGGCAGAGAAGCAGCTAAATAAAGTGTTTTTTTTAGGTAAATTTAGGTCAGGATATGCACAATAAAAACAACTGCGACAGGGAATAAAGTATAGTATATCGAATTGTTTTCAAAAAATCAGACCTACTATTATTCGAGGTTGTGATTAATTATTACTAAATGGATTTCATACCGAATGGTTATTTCTTGGTGCATAACAAAAAAATTATAGTTGTAACGTTAGTAATTTTGAATTGTTGCCCTACATGTAGTCTTATACGAGATAACTGAAAGTTAAACCAGATAGGCAATCCCTTTGAGGGCCCTGCAACTGCCATTACTTAATTTTCGATTTTTTGCCAGTACACAAAGCGTGCAAGGAGAAGCTTAATGAAGCGCCATCTATCAGCCACTTAGCCGCTTAAGCGGCTCTTAAAAATCTAATCCACGGTGGGCCAAGTCTCTTGATCGACATTGGGCGGGGACGATACACAAAGGCATATTTTAAGACGAGCAACAATCCTGTTTGTTCAAAAAGAGAAGCAACACGTACTGGGCTATTTGCAGGACCAAAGGTCAGCCAGGTAGGTTCGGAGCCTATTTCGAATGGAAACAAAAGATTGTTGGAATCACCGACAGGTGGCCAGGTGGGTGGACTCCCAAAAGCTCTAAGTGAGGGCAGCGAAGGGCTAGGGGTACAACACCATACCAGCGGCGATATGCACAATGCTTGTCTTCTTCAGAATTTTAAGAAGAAATGTCGATGACCAACAAAAATGAATCTTTGGCATTAATGCTAGATGTGGCCATACCGACATATTATCCTTCCAGAATCTGCCAGTTAAACATGAACTAACATGTTAAAACACAGACGAATTATACCACCGACGTGTTAAACCACCGACGTGTTAAACCACCGACGTGTTAAACCACCGACGTGTTAAACCACCGACGTGTTAAAACCACAGACGTGTTAAAACCACAGACGTGTTAAACCACACAGATAAGTTTTACATATCAAAGACATGAGATCTGAAATACGTTTTATACATGATTTCTGGCAAAATTTCTGACAATTAACACGATTTTTGGCGATTTCCAGAAAAATGTAGGAAAATAAGAAAAATTGTTTTTTTTCATGTAGAATTTTTGCCCCTTTAGCATGCAGGAAAAGGATTCAAGTTAGGCAGGCCCATCAACTTTATGTAAAATTGAATTTGCACCTTTCACTTTCCTTGTTCGACATTCCTAGGCACTCCAAGATGTCCATTTGACAGATTTAAGTGCGTGTTGTGTTTCTTGCCATAATCGAAGGCATTGTAAAGAATCTTTTTGTGATTTGCACCTGCGTGTGTCATTTGTTATGTGGGCATGAACACTACTGTAAAAATATTAAGTAAGGAAAAGTCACACCTATTGATAATAATGTTTGTTAGCCTCCCAAATATCTCCTATTGGCTATACTCAGGCGCTGTTTTGGAACCCAGCTACAAAACTTTCACTTTCTGTTGTTCAACATGTGAAAAGCGTGAATGGAAAAAAATGATACCTTTAATTGCTAGTAATAAAACTTATAGGAATAAAACTTGCAATAACTTTTATTGCTACGATAGTTACCGATATCTGAATAAAAAAGAGTTACTCTGTTTTTTCATGACTAAGTATACTTTAGTTTTTTCAAATGCCTTAAATTCAATGTCTTAAAATGTTTTTATGCTGATGGCATTTCTTCAAAGTATCCAAAACACTAAATTTACATAACATTTTCAAATTAAACAATCTTGCAGAACTACAACAACTAGCGTACCGGTATCTTGTTTGAGTTGCCACTATTCATGTACACTGTACATGCATATACAAATGTTTAATTGTTCCAGTAGTTTTCCAATAAGTTCAGAATGTAGGACATGTTGATGACTGTTAAACAATGGCTAATTCAAGAATGTTGTCAACATAATTTGAGAGGAAACGAAATTTAAGGAAATTTGAAATGTTGGATACTTATGCTAACATTTTAAAATGAGTGGAAAAGTTGTAGAGGCATGGCGCATGGCAGCAGCTACCCAAAAAAAAAAAAATTGTCATCACCAAATTTGGTCACGAAACTTAACCTTTAAAGAATATTTTGCAAACTACGATTTTGACATTAATTATAGTAATTTTCAATGGTGGAAGGCAACACCCGTGACCAAGCAGTAAATATTTCGCATCTTCTGTGAATTTATGAGCAGCTCTTCGCTGTGCTTGAGTGAAGTGGGTCAACAGCTCGTATCAACAAGCGCTGTAGTTGAATTTCGAATTGAAATTTGGCGCCAATTTTAATTCGAGTATGAATTGTTTCTTACACATTTTCTGTGAATGTGAATGTGAATGTGAATATTTTCATTCATTATTCTTTTTTATTTCAGTCTGTTTTGTTGCTCTGTCATATTTAAGAAATTTAGGTTCTGCTAAATTTAATTCTGTTAATTGTCTTGTACTCGTTTTCATCTGCAGCACAACTTTTTTTCCATTAGTGAGAATGAAAAACTTAACGATTTCATTCGGTGAATATTGGTAAAACCAGTTGACAGACCCTGCTCCAACTATGCACAAAATATTAAATCAAAATAAACGAAGTGTTTTTCTTGTACTTTTTCAAGATTTCCTTAATTATAAGTATTCTGCCGTTGAATTACATACAGTGGCTCCAAAAAGTATTGGCAATAGCTATTTTTTATCAATAACGCTGAAAACAACTGAAGTATTTGAAAACC